>PVKS010029296.1:0-25492 GCA_004027875.1 Aplodontia rufa | reverse complement strand
TCCCACTCCTGGGAATTTTCCCAAAAGACTTAGAATCAGCATATTATAGCGATGTGGCTTCATCAATGTTTTTAGCAGCTCAATTTACTATAGCTAGATTATGGAACCAACCCAGATGCCCCTCACTTGACGAGTGGATACAAAAGCTTTGGTACATATATACTATGGAATACTACTCGGCCATTAGAGAGGACGATATGATGTCTTTTGAAATCAAATGGATGGAGATGGATAGAATTATGCTTAGTGAAGTCTCCCAATCTCAGAGACTCAAGGGCTGAATGGTTTCTCTCATCTGTTGATGCTAGCATATATGGGGAAGCAGTATGGCGGACGGCTAACCTAACAAAACTGCAAATTGAATGACTTTCAGAGCTTTAGGGGGATGGCTCTATAGGATACTTGGAGGTGTAGGGAGGGGGATGGGGAGGGGGGAGGGTATATGAAGAACTCATAGGAGCCTGGAGATTGGGAAGATGGGGGAACCATCCCAGAAGCCGATGTCATTCCTCCACAAACTACCCATTTAACGCATGAGTTCTTCTGGGGGAAACTGAAATAGGTAAAATCCAAGATGGTTATCCATGATCTGATTTTTCCCCTCGATAACAAAGTTTATATCCATTGATTGCTAATGTTTTGATAATGTTTTCCCCTCAACTGTATTTCTATATTCTTCTAATAAAAAAAAAAAAAAAGATTGGCCCTCAGCTGAGAACTTGGATTCTTTCTCTGCACAAAGAATTCACTGTGCCTACAATGTTTGTACAAGCATTATGGTTCATGCCGAAAACCTGCTTTCCTTCTAGGAATCCAGAATTTGGGTACATGATAGGCAGATTTTGACTCCATGATCAGCCCTCAAGAAAAACTGGGAGCTGATAAGATTTCCTAGCAGACAAGATTTGACATTTCATTTGTTGGAAGAATTAAGCACATCTTGTGTAACCCCACTAAGAGGATTTTTAGAAACTAGTGCCTGTTTCCTCTGGACTTTGCCCCTTGTATTTTTCCCTTTGTTGATTTCACTGTGAATCCTTTCATGATAGTAATTTACAGCCATAAATGTGACTATATGCTGAGTTCAGTGAGTCCTGCTAGTAAATCATCAACCCTGAGGGTGGTCCCCATGACCCCAACACAATGCACAACTCAATAATCACTAGGGATATGCAAATTGTAACCAGAATTTCTATAATCCTCATTTTTTACCAGAATTTGGAAAAACGAGATGTCTTCATAGATTGTTAGTAGGAGTGTAAAATGATATAGCCATTTTAGAAAACATTTTGACCATTTCCTAAAAGGTTAAACATGTATGTATCCTATGATCCAGTCGTTCTACTCCTAAGTATATACCCAAAAAAATGAATATTATATCCACACAAGAACTTGAATATGTTACATAGCAGCATTATTCATAATAGCCTAAAACTTGAAATAATCCTAATTTCCATCATCTGGTGAATAGACAAAATGTGGTAATGTACAGTTATACAATGGAATATTATTCAATAACACAAAGGAATTAATACATGCTGCAGTATGGGTGGACCTTAAAAACTTCATGCTAGGAGAAAAAAGCCAAACTATAAACCATTTCTATGAAATTTCTATAGGCGGCAAATTGATAAGAGACAGAAGGTAAATTAGTGGCTGCCTGAGTCTCAGGATCAGAGCAAAGATTAGGGAAAGGGAATTTGGGGGGTGATAGAAATATTCTAAAACTTAGCTGTGATTGTAGAATTCTATACTCACACACATAGATGAATTTTATAATATGTAAATTATACCTCCATCTCAATAAAGTTTCTGTGGTTCCCTTCCCACCCCCACACCCTGTACTGGGGATTGAACCCAGGGGTGCTTTACCACTGAGTGAAATTCTGTGTTACTTAGAGCCTCACTAAATTGCTGAGGTTGGTCTCAAACTCAAGATCCTCCTGCATAAGCCTCCCAAATTGCTGGGATTACAGGCAGGCACCATCACACCTGAGGAAAGGGATTTGTTTATTTGTTTTAATGATTATTTGGCCTGGGGATATAGAATAGTGGCAGAACACTTGCCTAGCATGCATGAGACCCTGGGCTCCATATCCAGTAATGGAAAAAAAAATCATTGCATAAAGTTCCTTTCAATATCATTATAAAATTATTATTATTTTGAATATTTAGCTCTTATTTTCATATAAAGTGGCAGAGTGAACAAATGCCATTTATCTTTCTCCTAAATCCCACTAAAATGAGAGTGACGGGATAAGAGGGTAAATACAAAGATGGGATTTATAAAAAATAAAATCAAATATTTAGGAGCAGAAAAACACAAGGAAGAATGAAAACTGACTTAGCTGACTCAAGAAAGCTGAATTTTTAGTCATTAGTGGAAAAAGCCAAGTAGAAGAGTTTTTACCACAGAACCTCCTGAAGATTCAAGAATTAACAACATCAATGCAGGATAAAACTTGCACTGTAAATCAGGCATGGTGGCGCATGCTTGTAATCCAAGTGGCTCAGGAAGCTGAGGCAGGAGGATCACAAGTTCAAAGTCAACTTCAGCAACTTAACAAAACCCTATCTCAAAATAAAAATAAAAAGGGTTGGGGGTGTGGTTCAATGGTTCAGAGACCCTAGGTTCAAACCCTGGTACAAAAAAAATGTGCACTATAAACAAAACAACTGATTGAATCTGTTTAAGAAGCAGTTAGACTCCCTCTCCAGTTCCATATGTTAGAGGGCCAGCACAAAGAAAACTGGGAATTCAGCCGGGCGCCATGTGGCAAGCCTGTAATCCCAGCATCTTGGGAGGCTGAGGCAGGAGAAACACAAAGTCAAAATCAGCCTCAGAAATTTAGTGAGGCCTTCCCTAAGCAACTTAATGAGACCCTGTCTCAAAAAAAAAAAAAAAAAAAAGGGCTCAGAATGTGGTTCAGTGGTTATGTGCCCCTGGGTTCAATTCTTTTATCAATAACCACCCCAAAAATATTGGGGTTTCACAATTACAATTGTCATTTTCAGGATATCAGATAATGAGAAAACTGAACTCGTTTTTAGAGGGGTAACAATTGGTGAAATACATACAAGCATGTATCAGACTTAGAAGCTGAAAGACTCTGGGAACACCTCCAAGACGCTGGGGGGAATTATGTCCAATCAACTGTGAGGGTAAGAGCAAAGATATTTTCAGACAAGCAAAGTCTTAAAATTTGTACTGCCCTCACATTTGCCCCACCCGACACTGCCCCACTCCTTGGTCCCGGGGACTCAACTCAGGAGTGCTCTACCGCTAAGCTACATCAGGAGCTCTTTTTACTTTTTAAGACAGGGTCTTGCTAAATTGCAGAGATTGGCCTCAAACTTGCAATCCTCCTGCTTCAGCCTCCTGAGTGGCTGTGATTACAGGCATGCAACACGGTGTCCAACCTGCCCTCATGCTTTTCCCCAAAAAATTATTGTAAAATATATTCCACTAAATAAGTTAATGAGCCAAAAGTGAGGAAGATGTGGGATTGAGGAAAAAGGGCACCCAACTCAAAAGAACAGAAGGGAAACCCCAGAATGACAGAGAAAGTTCAGAACACCTGTTCAGTAGTTTTAAAAGTTTCCAAAAGATACCTCATAAAGGAAATGAAACTGAATTCGAATGGCTTGGGAGATTTTTCACACACCATTTTGCATTGTGGCGTTTCACTGCAAGTTTTTTTTTAATTTATTTTTTTAAGAAAGAGGGACAGTGAGAGAGAGAGAGAGAGAGAGAGAGAGAGAATGAAGTTTATTTAGCTTTTCATGTGGCCTTCATGGTTCCAACACCCCACCATGGCACACGGTTCGAAGCCGCATCCTAACGCATGGCAGGCAAGCCACTACTCCAGCCCTTACTGCAAGTTTTATTTACATAGAAAAGCAAATATCAGGGCTGGAGTGATGGCTCAGCAGTTAAGGAAATTAACTGGCGCAAGGACGTGGGTTTGAACCCCAGCACCACGCACATAATAAGTGTCAGAAATCGAGTGAAAAACTAAGTTGATTCTCTCTTAAAGCACACACACACACACACACACACAAAGCAAGAATCATCTCCAACTTCTTTTCCTGCACACAATAACTGCAGGCCCTACTTATAGTAGGCACTCAAAATATTTTTTCCATGAATGGAAGAATGGGATACCTATGCTAGTACAGTATAGAATACAATCTGAAAAGGGCTTTAGTAAGTATGGCGTATCCGAATTTAAGTGGCTTCAGTGTTCAGATGAAGGTACTAATTCATTCTTTGAAAAATACTGAATGACAGATTCATTTATCTACAAGACCAAAAGCCGAATCTTATTTTTAGGAAGGCAGCGTTGCCTATTGTTAGGCAAGGAAATTCTGCAGTCGAATTATACAAACCCAAATTCCATTTCATCATTTAGTATCTGTGTAATTTGATAAAGTTACTTCTCTAAGCTTTGATTTTTCTAACTTGAAATAAGTTATTTATTCACACGGTTATTATGAGGATGGAGGTAATACATGGTGTTCCACGTGACAGCGTCCTCGTGTTTTAGAATTCTGATTACAAGTTCTCAGGTCTGAGATTACGGGACAATCAAATCCTGAAGTGGAAAACGCACTAACCAGGAGTCAGGACGTCTCCCCGTTGGTGTATAGTACCATCTAGCTGTGTAGCACCAGGATCGTTTATGTCTCGAAGGATCCCTCATCTATACAGCTCCTATTCACCCTGCCCAGGCGACGTGAGAAGTTAGGCCTTCCCTGCACTTCACTTGTCAGCTGCCATCGCTCAAAGCACATCTGCCTCCTAAAGCCAGGTGACTGTGACAGCGGCGGAGGGGATTTTGAGCCACAAGAGGGCAGCATTCATTCGGCCGATCACAAACGTACTTTTTGCAGCCCTAAGCCTAGCCTAAATAGGAAACAGAAGCCTTGTTTTTCCCTTCCGTTTTCTCTCTCGTCGCCCCTGTTTAGCTTTCATTTAAAGCAACAGCTACTCCGAGTTCTACTGGGAGGGTCCGCTGAGATCAGGGTTCTCGCGATACCGCCCCCGGAAGTGGGTGGTGGCGAGAGCGGAACTCCCGCGATATCTTCGCGGGAAGTGGGTGGTGGCAGAGACGCAGCGTCTCATCTCTCTAGAAGGCTAACGCTTTTCTCTTGCGTTAGCCGCGGTCCCACCCAGGCCCTCTCCTGAGAAAGCGGTAACCCTGTTGCAGCCGTTCCATCCCCAAGCTCGAGCTCTTGGCTTCCCCTGCACAGCTGTACCGCGGTACGAACGGTAACCCTGCCTGCGGAGCCCCCTCCCGGACCCTTCCTCGGTGCTGCAGTTAGGCCGCGCCCTCAGGCCCAATCCGCGGCGGCTCGGGCGGGTGATGCCAAATACAGCCATGAAGAAAAAGGTGCTGTTGATGGGGAAAAGCGGGTCGGGGAAGACCAGCATGAGATCCATTATCTTTGCAAATTATATCGCTCGCGATACCAGGCGCCTGGGTGCCACCATTGATGTGGAGCACTCCCACGTCCGATTCCTGGGGAACCTGGTGCTGAACCTGTGGGACTGTGGCGGTCAGGACACCTTTATGGAAAATTACTTCACCAGCCAGCGAGATAACATCTTCCGTAACGTCGAGGTTCTGATTTACGTGTTTGATGTGGAGAGCCGCGAACTGGAAAAGGACATGCATTATTACCAGTCCTGTCTGGAGGCCATCCTCCAGAACTCACCTGATGCAAAAATCTTCTGCCTGGTGCACAAAATGGATCTAGTTCAGGAGGATCAGCGTGACCTGATTTTTAAAGAGCGAGAAGAAGACCTGAGGCGTTTGTCTCGCCCACTGGAGTGCGCTTGTTTTCGAACATCCATCTGGGATGAAACGCTCTACAAAGCCTGGTCCAGTATCGTCTATCAGCTGATTCCCAACGTTCAGCAGCTGGAAATGAACCTAAGGAATTTTGCCCAAATTATTGAGGCTGATGAAGTTCTGCTGTTCGAGAGAGCTACGTTCTTGGTGATTTCCCATTACCAGTGCAAAGAGCAGCGTGACGTCCACCGATTTGAGAAGATCAGCAACATCATTAAGCAGTTCAAGCTGAGCTGCAGTAAATTGGCCGCGTCTTTCCAGAGCATGGAAGTTAGGAATTCTAACTTCGCAGCTTTCATCGACATCTTCACATCAAACACATATGTGATGGTGGTTATGTCGGATCCGTCCATCCCCTCTGCCGCTACTCTGATCAACATTCGCAATGCCAGGAAACACTTTGAGAAGCTAGAGAGAGTGGATGGCCCCAAGCACAGTCTCCTCATGCGTTGAATATTGCCAAACGCTCTTTATGAAAATGCTGAATTAACTTTTCTTTGCATCCTTTGTTTTTAATATGTCGTGTGCTTAAAAGTGGGCTTTGAAATGTGTGCTGCTTACTACTAAATCTCTTCCTTGTTCCCTAGTCTTTAAACATTGGACGCTATTTACTAAGCTATCCAGTAGTTTCAAACTGGCCTTTCTGAAAAGTTGGTACAGTGTAACACTAAAGTAGGTGGTTTGTGTATGTTCTGATACCTGGTTATAATAGATATATGCATCAAAGGCTTTACCTATATGCTCCTGTATTATCAGATTGCAAAGATGGAATGTTACTATTTTATCAGCAAGGTATTAAATGCATTTATAAATTCTTCTTGGCTTCAATCATGAATAAACATTAATATAGCAATTTAAAATATGGTCTTATTTGAAATAATTTCAAGTTGCTTTGTAACTCAGGATTCTGACTGCCAAGTATGACTTAAATGGAAATTTTAATTTTGTGAGTTTAGCCCCCATCATTTTACTGATGTTTGATGGCAGGATTAATAGTTTAGCATCTGGACTCTGGAACTAAACCACCTGAGTTAGTGTTCTGGTCCTTTCATTTACTAGCTCTAGGAACTTAAGGAAGATCCATAATTTCACTGTGCAAACTTGTTTCCCCACTTGCAAAATGTGGATAATACCACTTTCATAGGAAATGATTACATTAAAACGGTGGGCTGGGAATGTTGCCTAGCAGTAGTCAGTACTGCTGTGTTAGCTGTCATTACCACCTAGTGAGCCATCCCTCCCCTAATTACTGCACCTGAAGTCTGTCTAAATATTTGAGCTAAATGTCAGGGGGGGTTTTTTGTTTGTTTTTTTGGGAGGGACAGTGAGAGAATTTTAGTTTTTCAGGTAGCCTTCCTTGATCCAACACTTGGTTGCGTACGTGGTGGTTCGTGCTGGGGTTCAAACTCAGGTCCTCCCGCTTACCAGGCAAGCACCATAACCACTGAACTACCACTCCAGCCCGTGTCAGGTATTCTTAATATTTGATTTGTCTTAGTTTAGCCTTAGTCTATGAGGTGTTACTTTTATCTCCATTTTAGCAGATGAGAAAGCTGATATGACCTTAGTAAGGTCTACAGACTCCCCGGCCCTCAGCCATTACACCTACTACACTTGACAGGAGTTAATCATAAACATCCTAGATTTTTAGGTTATTATTTATACAATTCCAAATTAACATGCCAAGGAAGCTGAAGCCCAAGAAGTTAGTGACTTCTCTAAAGGAATGGTGTTTTACTCACTGGGTAAGATCATATTCCCATTTGTAGTTATCTGGAAATTGGATAATATTGAAGAATATTATATTATCTACTTTCAGGGAATGATAAGAGTTTCCTAACATAGACAATGTGCTGTACTGAAATCAGAAAACAGACCTAAAATGTTCCATTCCAGTTTAGTAATGGCTGTTTTAGATTGTTTTATATGACATTTTAAGTATTTTTGAGCCAAAAGACCAGATCAGCTCTAATTAATCCTCCTAGTTTTACAGATGGGACAATCTTTATAAAGAGTGAATATAAGTGATAGGGTATTAGAATCTATAAGGCTTTATAAAGTTGCCTAAGATATATTAAACCCTCTAGCAGATGTGATGACACAGGAAGAGCAAGAAGCTAAGAAAGATCAAGGATATAAAAATCACCTAATTCCAGCCATTGGCAATTAGACCACATGAGAAAACTCTACTAATGTAGACTTTTAAAAATCATTTTAAAATTCTGCATGTAGAGGCTGGTGTTGTAGCTCAGTGACAAGAGTGCTTGCCTAACATATGAGGCACTGGGTTTGATCCTTAGCACCACATAAAAATAAAGGTATTCTGTTCATCTACAACAATAATCAAAAACTAGATGTAGTAAATCAATTAAAATGGCAGTACCAGGGGGCCGGATCGGTGGCTCTGCGGTTACAGTGCTTGCCTGGCATGCATGAGTACGCAGGTTCGAACCCCAGCACCACGTACACAACGAAGTCTTGGAGCAACAAAAGTCACATGAAAAACTAAAAATTGCTTCTGTCTCTCTCTCCGACTCTCTCACTATCCCTCTTTCTTAAAAAAAAAAAAAAAAAAAAAAAAAAAATGGCAGTACCAAAATACTCTTAACCTGAATCGCTGCACCTCTCTCTGTTGTTAAGTTACTGTTTCTTTTGTATATAATAATATTACAGTTTACAAGGCATCGTTCTTTTTGATATTACATAGGAAATTCCAGAGACAGATGGTATAATATTAATATTTATTAAAAGACAATATTATGTAGAACATATTTACAAATAGTCCCATAGAGGATTCACAAATACTTCTAACTTAAGGTGTGGATTTGCTAGTTTACAGTGCATAAAGAAAAAGGTGATGATCTTTAGAGCAACTATGTAGCTTAACTTTATACAAAAGAGAATTTGACCTTAGCAAATACTTTCACATTGAGGGAAATGTCCTTACACACATTTCTTTAAATGTTGGTATACTCACAGTAAGGAAAAAAATGCTGTTTTCTTTCATACTTTTATGGCTAAGGAAGAAAAAAAAAAATCCAAATTCTTTTTTTGTTTTTGGTTCAACACCCCCGCAAAAAGTTTAACTTCCATTCTTTATAACTTGATAACATGCATTCATATTCAGCAAACTTACTTGTCTCTTTAAACATTTAAAGTAGTTAGGGGCTAATGGTATTTAATTCAAGTGATAGAGTGCATGGCTAGCATGTGCAAGGTGGCCCTGGGTTTGAACCCCAGTTCAATAAAAAATTTAAAAAATAGTGATGATAATAATTAGGACATAGTGCATTATCTAAAGTTTCAACTTGATATAGAAGTCAGTTTACACACCTTTATATTTTACAAAGAGTAAACAAGGTACATTCTATGTAAGCTGGTGAGAAAAAATACATCGATAGCCATAAGCCCTCTTTACCATTACTTTTATTTCTTTGTGTAGGAGGCAATTCTAATACATCTGCCAACGATGACACATGGTCCTTGGGGTATATTTATGCAGATGGAAGCATATATACACCCCATACACATCTAATCACTATAATGAGACAGCACATACAACCATGAAAAGGGGTAATATACAAAATGAAATACTAAATAATAAGATACACCACAAATTTCAGAGAATGGATAGGCACGTGGATATAGAAAAGACAGATTAATAAGACTTCAAGATGGAAATAAGATTTGTTCTGAACCTTAAAAGAGAGCTACAGGGGCTGGAGTGATGGTTCAGTGGCTACAGCGCTTGCCTAGCATGCACAAGGATGCAAGTTCAAACCCCAGCACCACATACACAATGAAGTATTGGAGCAACAAAGGCCATATGGAGAACTAAATAAAATTGACTCTCTCTCTCACTGTCCCCCTCTTAAAAAAAAAAAAAATGACAGCTGCAATAAGATAGAAGGGGAAGGTAAGGTATTCTATGATTTCTAAAGACCAATACTCACTGGAACAATTCAGTAAAAAAAAAAAAGTTCACAGTGGAAGGGGGACTAGAGAAAAAATCTATGTACAAAATTACATGCCTTTAAATTTGAACTCCATTCTAGAATTAACAATGAATTACTGATGAGCTTTTTTTTTCCCAAGAGAGAAGGGACAGAAAGTGGTTTTCGTTTCTCCAACACTTAAGTTTCGTATACAGTTCTAGGGTTTGAACCTGTGTCCTCGTGCATGCCAGGCAAGTACCATAACTGCTGAGCCACTGCTCCAGCCCTACTGATGACCTTTTAAGCAAGGAAATGATGTGACCAAAGCAGTTCCTTATGACAGAAGAGGCTGAAGGCAAAAAGTTGCAAGCAATCAGTGATTTTAAATGACTGATAGATTTGAGATTTTGTTAGGTATTGGCACAGGAAGGGCAAGAATGTCAAAAACTTTTCGACTGATAGATTTGAGATTTTGTTAGGTATTGGCACAGGAAGGGCAAGAATGTCAAAAACTTTTCAGTCTATCAAAAGTAAAACTCAATATGATTTGTATAATTCCACAACATCCAGGAACATTTAATCTTTTCATTCTCTGTAATTATGGCCCTACCACACTTTATTGGTGAGCTTTCCTATCAGATAGTGATCATTACTGCAACATATACACAATAGTGTGCCTGCTTCTTAAAGGCACTCCAGAGCTAAATATGATACTATCCCTTAGTAGCAGTTCTCAAGTTTTTTACTCAACCTGTGAATTAACAAGAGTATATTTAAATTGCAAATTTATGATTTCTATTTTAGACCTGAATTTTTTAAGATGTGTCTCAGATGATCCCAACACAGCTGGTCCTCAAGTCATTTAAGCTCCTGGCTTCAGTATCATTATCTGTAAAATAGGCATAATTGCTATCTTACAGTTATAAAAATTAAATAAAATAATACGTACTAAGTGTCTAACCATGGTGTGACACTCTGCAGATGCTACTTTAATAGTCCTACTTTCTCCCTAATTTGGGATGTACAGATACTAGGTTTTGTCAAAGCAGACTAGAAAATAGTCATTTTACTTCCTTGCTTAAAAGCCCATCAATAAGGGCTGGAGCAGTGGCTCAGTGGTTTCGGCGCTTGCCTGGCATGCGCTAGGACTTGAGTTTGAACCCCAACACCACATACACAACAAAGTGATTGGGCAACGAAAGCCAAATGAAAAACTAAATAAAAATTGATTTTTCTTTTCTCTCTCTCTTTCCCTCTCACTGTCCCTCTTTAAAAAAAAAAAAAAAAAGCCCATCAATAGTTCATTGATAATTCATAAAGAATTCAAATTTAAAGGCATATAATATCTCCTACATAGATTTTCTTTAGTCTCTACCCCCACTGTGATCCCCCATTTTTAACTAGATCTGCAGAGTTCCTAATTTGTTGTATTAATTAATAAAGGAAGAGAGCATCTTAGGAGGAGCTTTTTCTTTTCCACTTCAAAGGTTATTTTATATGTGATTTTTCCTGTCTTCACAAACAGACTGGTCTTTAAACTGACAAAAGATAAAAAAGGGCAGTACAAAATAAGTAGAAATCAACTGTTAAATAGACCATCTACTTCCCTCCAACATTTCTCCTCTCATCAGTTTCTTTGGGGCTGGTTTTGGGGCAAAATTTTGATGGTTAAGAGTCAGGACTCTACAGAGAGTACTGAAGATGATCACGTTTCCAACACATCTGTTCCATTCCTTCTGGTTCATGAGGCAATATAGCATGATTCACTTTGAGGCTACAGACAAGCCCATTTCTAGGTCACGTGGCCTGCCTGACAGAGTACAGTCAGAAGACTGTATGGAATTACAAGTTACTCAAACACAAGTTCTGCTTTTCTCAGGTTATTTTGGAACCATTTTGTAGGTACTAGGGAACTGCAATGCTTTTTGAGCACCAAAGTAACATAATCAAAATCAGCACCAAAACAGTACTTCCCTCCCCATCCCCAGAAAAAAAAGCCAACAAAAATAAAAGACTAATTAATTTTTAATTTATATTTTTGTTAAAATATAAACTAAGATTAAATTCTCAGTCTAAATTAGACTAAATATAATCTGTAATACAACCCACTGAATGGATTTATAAAGACAATATTCCTTAAGTGTCCAGTCACTGTTTTCCACCTTTTTCCTTTTTTCTTCTGTATCCTGCCCAGTCTTCACTTACCCTATGGTACTTGATTCCATCAGACATCATTTCTCAGGATCAACCTACTTGAATAATTATGAAGCCTGTTTAGAGCTTTCTGAATCTTAAAATTTGCCATCTTCGCTATACATCCCAAGGCACCACTTCTGTCACTTTTATTTTTATTAGTACCAGAATGTTCCACAATGAACCAATAAAAGTGGTTTATTTCCATAAAATGGAAGATACATATATTCAGCAGCTATTATATTAACCACTTAGTGAAAGGACATCAAAACTACTCATCCTTATATTAATGAAATTATAACACAATAAATTAAACTACTACTTTTGTCATTCATGTAATGCTTACAAAATTATTCAAGCAATCAAAATAGCTTTCTATACCTTGACGTTTGCTTTCCAAACACGACATTTCAATCTACACCCCTACAAAGAAAATAATCCAAATATACTTTCCCTTACCTAAAAACACTATAAGAGGCTAAAAGGCATTTAGTATTTTTTAGACCTGGAAAAAGAGTGTTACATTCCCAACCTGTATCTAAGTTATAAGTCAGCTTCTATTCTGTGACACAGCTTCAATTTAAGTGTATCATAGTTAAATGATCTGGATGCTGCTTCATCTTGTCAAATCAGATTCATTCGCATCAAGGCTCTTATTCAAGATTTCTTCTTCTGTAAAATTAATTTTAAAAAAGAAATTAATCAGAAAGATTCCAAGTAGTAGCAAACTTCTTAATTTAATAAAGGTTCACATTTATATAAATACTCAAACTATGATAAAATCACCATTTTTTTTCACTACAGTAACTTCTCTCCAGAAATCAATACGTTTCTCCTTGAGACTTTTCAAAATACAAGTGTTTACTTATCAGGTGCAAATCAGAATGATGTTTAATGAATATCACGAGATTCAAATCTGTCAACAGGCTATAAGAGCAATATTCAACTTTTTATAATGGAAATTTTCAAACATACACAAATGAAGAGAATTATGATTAATCCAAATGTATCTTCCACCTGGTCGCAATAATTATTAATGTTAATTTTTATGGATTGAATTATGTTTACAATATGTGAATTCTAATGCAAATAACATCAGAACTTGACATTTGGAAATCACTACAGATAATTAGCCAAGTTGAGTTCATATTGGAGTAGGGTGGGCCCTTAATTAACTAAAATTACTATTGTCCTTATAAGAAGAGACATACACACAAGGGAAGAAAGCTATGAAAAGATGGAGGCAGCCATGTGCAGTGACTCAGGCCTATAATCCCAGCAACTCAGAAGGCTGAAGCAGAAGGAATGCAAGTACAAGACCAGCCTCAGCAATTTAGCAAACCCTAATAAGCAACTTAGTGTGACCCTGCTCAAAATTAAAAGGGGGGGGGGGGTACGGAACAGCTAGGGACATAAGTTAGCAGCTAAACATCCAATGCCAAAAAAAAGGGGAGGTAAAGATTATGCTGCCACAGCCACAGAATGCCTAAGGCTATGAGAGGCTAAAAAAGTAGACACTTCAGTGGTTTCAGAGTGAACATGATCCAATGCCTGGATTTTATACTTCTAAAGTCTGTAGAATGTAACGTCTATAGAGACAATAAACCTCTACTCATCCAGTTTCTGGTGCTTTATTATGGAAGCCCTGTGTGGTATTCTACACAAGTGCTTTTCCACTCAGTTAAATCCCTAGCATCCCTAGGAAACTGACCAACTGTGTTTTGTTTCCACTTCCTACTCCCATCACCAAATTTATTCACAACAAATCCCAGATATTATATCATTACAACCATGATACTTAAATGTTTTCCTACTTTTGGGCTGGAGCGGTGGCTCAGCGGTTCCAGTGCTTACCTGGCAAGTATTAGGACGCTAGTTCAAACCCCAGCACCATGTACACAACGTAGTGTCAGAACAATGAAGGCCACATGAGAAATTAAATAAAATTTGATTCTGTCTTTCTCTGTCTCACTATCCCTCTTTTAAAAAAAAAAAAAAATTTGGGCTGTAGCGGTGGCTCAGTGGTTTCGGTGCTTGCCTGGCAAGCATGAGGACCCGGGTTCAAAACCCAGCACCACGTACACAACTAAGTGTTGGAGCAACAAAGGCCATGTGAAAAACTCAATAAAGTTGTTTCTCTCTTTCTCTGTCTCTCTCACTGTCCCTCTCTCTTTAAAAAAAAAAAAAAAAAGTTAAAAAAAATTTTCCTACTTTGTAAAACCACTTTCCTTAGACAAGATTTCATAGACATTTACTTTCAGTAGTTTTTTTTCCACATATTTTGTTGGAGCATTGTAGTTATACATAATGATGGGATTTGTTGTTACATATTCATACATGCATACTACTTTCAATAGTTTCATTACAAAAAGCTTTAAGTTTCAGGACCTTGGGATTTTTTTTTTCTACCCCTATATATATACATCAATAGGCGAAGAACTCTAAAGTGAGGATTCACTCCTCCAACCCAAAATGAAAGAATAAGGAGAATATTTTATCACATTAAAAAATCAGGATTATGCAGCATTCACTATGTACTATTTTATAAGAAGTTAAGAGAAAACTTCAATAGATGATGCAAAGATCTAGTTAAATCTTACCTTTTAAATTAGGTAGAAGTTCTCCAACACTACATGGTACTGTGCTCTTCAATTTTTGCTCCACAGGAGAAAACTTTATTAGTGGTGATAGAGACCGTTTTCTTTCACTGAGGGACATGCGTAAAGATGGTTTTGTGTAGTCGATGAGCAAATCATCAGTGTCCAAAAAGTTAAGCATATCATCTGCTTGCATGTTTTGGAGTGAAGGGCTTGATTCTGGTTGGTGTCTTTCAAGTATTTCAGGATTAATGAGGTAAGATTCTTCCCTTTTCTTGGAAAAAGATTTCTTCAGAGCCCCATAACTACTACAAATAGCTTGTAAATTGAAGTCTGATTCTGGAGTAGTCTGTCTTTCTCCCACATCATCTGGGAGATGTATATCACTGTACACAGGACTATTTGGTTCTAGTTTAAAATTGTTTTCTGAACTACTAGAGCTATTAAGACTTAGGTGACCAACTTCTTCTGGAAGAGTTTCATGTAATATGCCAAAATCTATATCCTGAAGACTCTTAGAACTAATTCCACTTGACATCTGAAAAGAGTTCCATAACATAGTTTTATGCATGGAAGGTTCATTATAAGAAGCTTGTGAGTGATCCAATATTTTGATATATTCCTCTTTACTTCTACCCATCACATCTATCCTTTTGCCCACAGAAGGGGAGAATGTTTCTATTTGGCTGGTTTTTGAAAGCTTGGTTGGTAAATCTTGCTTACAAATTATTTTCTTATTTAACAATTCTGACTGATCTTCTGTTGGGGGTTCAGCTTTATGACTGGTCACATCTTTCTGAGGTACACCCTTGAAACAATCTGAAACAACGTTCTTTTCAGGCAAATGAGACTGGTCAAAATCTGAGAAAAAACTGGCCATGCTAAATTCTTCTTGATTATGCAACACAGGTAGGGAGCCTGACAAAACTTCTCTTTGTTCAGTACCCACTTGAATTGGTTCTGTACTTCTGTTATCGTCCACTTCAATAGCTTTTCTCCATGAGCTCCTAATTTCAGTTACTAATTAAAGGGGGAGGGCATAAAAACACAAATTACTAATTTTCCCAAGCATAGATCATGGATTTAAAGACTTTATTTCTACTGCTAGAAATAAAATTAATGACTCAATATATGTTCCACAAATACACTGGTCGGATGCCAAGGTTCCACAAAATACCAAACCCTAACTCAGAGAACTCCATCTCAAACTGATCAAACAGAAGTAAACACAAGTAAGAAAAGACGTTCCTGAAATATGCATCTAGGTTCCACAATTCATATGAATTAAAATGCATTAAAAAGACAGGGCAGCATGCAGATTTTTCTATTAAGGGTCAAATAGTAATATTTTTAAGTTTTATAGGGCATCTGATCAGTCACAACTGTTCAACTCAGCAACTGAAAGCAGCTATAAACAGTATGTCAACAAATGAACAAGTTTGTGCTCTCTCTCTATCTATATCTATATCTATATATCTGATATATAGATATAGATATAGATAGAGAGAGAGCACAAACTTGAACAAAAACACAGGGCAGGACCAAATTTGTTTCACAGACTGTAGATTGTCAACAACCAATCTAGGCTGTAGTTCACCTGAACCTGCATTAAATCGGTCACAAAAGAGAAATTGTATTTAATTATTCAACCAAAATAATTTGCATTGGTTACATAAGAAAAACCAGTATCAGAATTTTGTAGGCCCAGTATGATGGTGCATGACTTTAATCCTTCCTGCTACTTAGAATGCTGAGGCTGGAAGATCACAAGCTTGAGGCCAACTTCAACAACACAGCAAGACTAACTAATCAATTAATTAATTAATTAGAACTAAAGATTATGGGGGGGAAAGGACCTGGTATTCTATTTTGGGAGGAGTAAAGACCTGTTCAGTTTTTGGATAATGTGTGTGGTTACTGAATGGGAGAATACAGTCTCTATATTCTCTAAATGTGGTCAGATCTGAGGACAAGACACTTTTTTTTTTTACATGATTAAATAAAATGCTTTCCAGAAAAAAGCCAAGTAACACAACAAAAACAAAACTCTGGTATTTTCATGACAAATTGTACCTCTATATAAGCACATTAATGCCGCAAAATAATAATGATGAAAGACTGCTGTATAAGTGAATGACCACACTGAATAAACAATAAAATTTCCTTACATCAGAACAGATAAAGAGCCACTGGCAACTAACCTGAAAGATCTAGAAAAGAGTTTTAAAATAGTTCCAAAAGAATATGGGTTTAAGAGTGGTAATACATTAAAAAAAAGAGGAAATGGGATACAAAGCATTAACTTACTTAAGTTTTCTGGAGTTCGGGGAATTTGTTTCCTTGTTAAGAAGGGGTTAGAAACTAGAGAGTCAATTAGTTCCTCTAATTTTACTTCTTTTCCTTCAGAGAGTTGTGGTGAATCAGATAAAACTGCTCGGGCAACCTATATAAACACAAAGAAAACTTAATAAAAAATTACTAAGTCCACTGTCAAATGTGACAAAAACTTGTTGAGAACACTAAAAATCAGGGGCTGGAGCGGTTGGCTCGGCGGTTACAGCGTTTGCCCGGCACGCGCAAATACACGGGTTCAAACCCCAGCATCCACATAGAACTAAGAGCAATGAAAGCAATGTGAAAAACTAAACAAAGATTGATTCTCTCTGTCTGTCTCTCACTGTCCTTCTCTCTTAAAAAAAAAAAAAGAGAGAGAGAAAGAGAGAATACTAAAAATCAGGGATCAAGCAGTGGCTCAGAGGTAGAGTTTGCCTGGCATACGCAAGGACCCAGGTTTGAACCTCAGCATCACATACACAACTAAGTGTCAGAAAAACAAAAAAAGAGATGAAAAAGTAAAAACTGATTCTCTTTCATAAATTAAAAAAAAAAAAAAACTAAGAGTCAGGGTGGGAGAGATGCCTCAGTGGTAGAGCACTTACCTGGGATGCGTGAGGACCTGGGTTTGATCCCCATAAATATCAAAGTGGAGGAAAAACAAAAACCAGAGGAAAAAATAAAATTAATTATTTCTGTCTCTTCTCTCTTTATTTTTTATAAAAAGAAAAGGATACCAAGAGTCAAGTGCAGTGTTGTACACCTGCAACCCTGCTACTCCTCTGAGAAGCTGAGGCAGGAGGATTGCAAGGTCCAGACCAACCTGTGCAACTTAGTAACACTCTATCCCAAAATCAGAAATAAAAAGGGCTGGACCTGTCAATCAGTGGCAAAGTGCCACTGGGTTCAATCAATCCCCAGTACCAAAAAATAAAGAAAGAAAAAATAATAAGTACATCACATCAGAAGCTTCCTCTTCCCTCAAAGAAGGTGGCACAAAAATAAACAACAATGAGTCAGGAGCAAAGGCACACACCTGTAATCCCAGCTACTCAGGAGTCTGAGGCAGAAAGACTGCAACTGAAAGCTATCCTCAGCACCATAGGGAGATTGTCTCAAAATAAAAATAATATTAAAAGGGCCAAGGAGGTAGCTCAGTGGCTGATAACCCCCTTTTCAATCCCCAGTACCACACACACAAAATAACAAACAGTGAAACTCCAAAATACTCTATATAGATCACCTGGTATCCTATAAAATGAAACAGAACAGAAATCAATTTTTTCATTATGTTAAAAAGATAGCCCACTATATAATCGTATAGGTAAGGACAGTACAGTTGGAAAGATTTATTGGCAGTTTGGACAGTGAATGACTACTGTCTTCCAAATCTCTGGACTTGACAACTCTATATCCACTAAAATGACTATTATAAACCAAGAAGAGCTGGGCACGGTGGCGTACACCTGTAATCCCAGTGGCTTAGGAGGCTGAGGCAGGAGAATCTCAAGTCCAAAGCCAGCCTCAGCAATTTAGCAAAGCTCTCAGCATTTCAGCAAGACCCTGTGTTGGGATCCCCCAACATGAGGCCCAGCTGGCTTGTAAAAGAATTGGTGGTAAACAACTCTAAGGGGCCCAGCTGGCTTGTAATTAGCAAATTGCCTGACCACATGACTAAGCTACTTGGCCACTCATTTGTTACAATTGGATAAATGTGTTTGCACTGTACCCCTATTGGTTGTTGTAATGGATAAATAGAGTAGCGACTAGTCAGGTAGAGCAAGCAGCCCTGTCCTGAAGGAGGAAAGCAGAGAAGAAGGAGGAAAGCAGCCTTGTCCTGTTGGCCCCCAGGGAACAGCCCAGGTCCGGGTCGTTCCACCCGCTCCCCGCTCCGGAACAATGCGGGGAGCGACAACCCTGTCTCAAAACAAAACATAAAATGGGCTGGAGATGTGGCTCAGTGGTTAAGTGCCCCGGGTTCAATCCCTGGTACCCATTCTCCTCAAAAAAGGAAAAAAAAAAAAACTTTAAAGCAAGAAGATTCTACTTATAATGTTCATTTGCACAGTAATCTCTTTATTAACAAACAGAATACATTCTGACAATATACTTCCTTCCCAGAAACCTCATTATCATATCCAAATTAGCAAACAAGGAATAGGAATAAATTCTAAGAGGGAAAAAATGTACAATATGAAATACCACTATTAACTAAGTATCAATAAAAGTGGAAAAAAAGGATGCACATGAAAATCTCTACCCCCTTGAGACCACTAAAAATAAACTTCATAACCAAAGAAGTCCAACAGAGAACTTCTTAGAAATAAAACACTAAATCTCCCTTAACACAAATACCATTAAGAAAATTAATTTCAATCCCAAGCAACTCAGGAGGCTCAAGCAACAGGATCAGAAGTTCAAAACCAGCCTTGGCAACTTAATAAGGGCCTAAGCAACATAGCAAGACCCTATCTCAAAATAAAAAATAAAAAGGGTCAATCACTTTCAAAATATTTAAAAAGCAAAAAACAAAACTTTCACTCAGTGACAATTTTACATATTCTTTGTTTTAATATTCAAAAAAAATGGGATGCTGGGGCTGGAGTGATAGCTCGGCAGTTACCATGCTTGTCTCGCATGAGCAAGGATGTGGGTTTCTACCCCAGCACCACGTACACAATGAAATGTCAGAGCAATGAAAGCCAAATGAAAAGCTAAATAAAATTGATTCTCTCTCCCTCTCCCTCTCTCTCCTTTAAAAAAAAAAAAAGAGAGAAAATTAAAAAACAGACATTGACATTTAAATAATAACTTATGTAATGGTTATTACCTAAAATACTACAGATGTATTATTTTTATTTTTATTGTTTTGATATGGGGGATTGAACCAAGGGGTGCTTAACCACTGAGCCACAACTGCAATCCTTTTCATTTTGAGATGTGGTCTCACTAAGTTGTTTAGGACCTTGCTAAGTTGCTTGAGGCTAGCTTTGAACCTACGATCCTCCCACCTTAAACTCCCTAGTTGCTGGGATTATAGACACGTGCCACCATACCCAGTATTTTTTACTTTTGTATGATATTTATAGAATGGAGAACAAGTTCTAAACCATGGATATTAGGACTGGAGCAGTAGCTTGGCAATTTCGGCACTTGCCTGGAATGCACAAGGACGTGGGTTTGAACCCAGCACCACGTGCACAACTGAGCGTCACAGCAGAGTGAAAAGTGTCACATGAAGAACTGGACAGAACTGATTCTGGGGCTGGAGTGATGGCTTAGTGGTTACGGCACTTGCCTGGCATATACGAGTACACGGGTTCAAACCCCAGCACCCACATACACAACTAGTGTTGGAAAAATGGAAGTCATATGAAAAACTCAATAAAAATTGCTTCTCTCTTAAAAAAAAAAAAAAAAGAACTGATTCTAACTCTCACTGTCCCTCTCACTTAAGAAAACAAAAAAATAACATGTCTACTGCCATTATTTAAAAATAAATAAACCATGGATATCATCATAATAAGTTTATAAGCAATCTATTTCTACTTTATGATGGGGCCAATTTTGCTTTAACCAGAATTTTTATTATCTGTGAACTTCCTTACCCCAACTTATCCCACTACTTAAGAATTAACTGTACTTCACTTCTGATCTCAACACCACTGAGAAAAAAACAGATACTTAAGAATACTTATGAAAAGTTTGTTTCTAACCTCTTCTACCAGATGATCTTGCTCTTTATGGAAAGGATCATTTTTTGGAGGGGACAGAGACCCTTCAAATGCCTTAGTCTCTGTATTCTTTGCAATATCTGATAATGGAGAATCTTCCACTTTAAATTCTGTCATTTTCTTAGAAATTGTTTCATTTTTCCCTTTAGGAGTTCTCATCTTCACGTCCTAAAGTAAACAGACATGTATTAGTAAAACCTTAATCATGGCTGATCTTGAAGCTTTTTTCATTAAAGGTTCATGCATAATCATGAACCCATAAAAGGATAACATATTATGAAATCATATGTTCACTAGCAGAGCCAAATAATTCCAGCAGTCCCACTTGGCAAAAAGAAACACATAAACAGAAATGGCATAAAATATACAAACACTGAGAAATATGGAAATAGAAAATAATAAGTCTATTATAACAACAAAAATAATTTAGTATACTCAGAATCAATTGAAAATTGTTTTACAACATACCTTTTCTAGTAGTGTAACAATGTTTTTATCTGATGACAAAGCTGGCTGTAACAGGTAAGAGGCAGAGCTAAAAAGGAAAAAAACAGCAAACCCAAGTTACAAATAGAAAAGAATCCCATTCACTTGACGTATCTGAATATTTTAAAGAAATTGTCTGCCCCGTATCTGTCCGTTACGATTTCACTCAATTCGTCCCGGTCATCGAAAGGCAGTTTATTTTAGGGAGGTATGGTGACAAGTAGAGCAGTATTTCAGCCCAATCTGTGTATCAGCCTCCCAATTACCAACATTTTACTTACATGGCATATATATTTTTTAAGTTAACAGTATTTTTTAAAAGGGCTAAATGACCTGATGAACATTCAAAATTTGAGTACAGCTTAAAACAAATTCAATTTACTAGAAATGCACTACAAGAGCTACAGAGTCCAGATCATAGACTTTCATTGTAGCAGTATCTTTTTTTTTTAGAGAGAGGGACAGTGAGAGAGAGAGAGAGAAAGAGAGGAACAACTTTATTTAGTTTTTCACATGGCCTTTGTTGCTCCAACACTTAGTTGTATACGTGGTGCTGGGGTTTGAACCCGGGTCCTCGTGCTTGCCAGGCAAGCGCCGAAACCGCTGAGCCACCACTCCAGCCCCATTGTAGCAGTATTTAAGATTTTTTTTTTTTTCCTGAGGGCTGGAGTGGTGGCTCAGCAGTTATAGTACTTGCCTGGCATGCGCAAGGATATGAGTTCAAACCCCAGTACCGCGTACACAACGAAGTGTCAGAGCAACAAAAGCCACATGAAAAAGTAAATAAAATTGATTGTCTTTCTCTCTACCTCTCACTGTCCCTCTCTTTAAAAAAGAAAAAGAAAACATTTTTTGGTACTTCATGTCTCCAAAATCAATTTCTCATATGCTAAATATTGCTTTATTGCAAATACATTACATATACAGTAGTAAAGTCATGCATTTATTCAGTTTTCATTCACTGCAATCTGTGTTTATTCCTTAATCTTTTAGATCCCTTGCCCACTTAGATGAACATTAAAAACTCATTTATATTTTCATGTTAATTATAAAGTAAGTTATTAAATCTTATTTTGTTAAGAGAGAATCAATTTTATTTATCTTCTCATTTGTCCTTTGTTTCTCTGAAATCTAGCTGTGTATGTGGTGCTGGGATTCAAACCCGGGGCCTCATGCATGCCAGGCAAGTGCTCCAACCACTGATCCACTACTCCAGCCCCAAGTTATTAAATTTTAAAACCTTAAAAAGATATGATAACTTTAAAGTAATCATTTTAACTTGATCTCAAAAGATCTTTTAAATTCAAAGGCCAAAAAGCTTTTTTACCCTAGGATATTTTAAAAAACAGGATTACCACAGAGACCACTCTCAAAAGCAAGCTAAATATTACTACCAGGCACAGTGGGGCACAGCGTCGCACATGGTTTGGGTGACTAAGGCAGGAAGATTCCAAGTTCAGAGCCAAGCTCAGCAACTTAGTGAGACAATCTCAAAATAAAAAATAAAAAGGCGGGGCTAGAGTGGTGGCTCAGTGGTTTCGCGCTTGCCTGGCAAGCACAAGGACCCGGGTTCTAAACCCCAGCACCACGTATACAACTCAGTGTTGGAGCAACTAAGGCGATGTGAAAAACTAAAATAAAGTTGTTTCTCTCTTTCTCTGTCTCTCTCACTGTCCCTCTCTCTTTATAAAAAAACAAATAAATAAAAATAAAAAGGCTGGGGATGCGCTGGAGCAGTGGCTCAGCAATTACGGTGCTTGCCAGGCATGTGCGAGTTCGCGAGTTCAAACCCCAGCACCACGTACATAATGAAGTCTAGGAGCAACAGAGGCCACAAGAAAAACTAAATAAAATTGATTCTGTCTTTCTCTCTCTCATTGTCCCTCTTTCTTTAAAAAAAAAAAAAAAAAAAAGGCTGGGGATGTTGCTCAGTGATTAAGTGCCTCTGGGGTTAGTCCTGATACCAAAAAAAAAAGTAAAAAAAAAATAAAAACCAACAAGCATGTTGATGGTGCTCTGCCTTTTCATGACAAGTATAAAATTTCAAACTTTTGCCAATATTTTATGTAGTTTTGTGTGTGGTGTGTGTGTGTTGTTTAGTTTTGTTTTTGGCACTTGCTGGGAATTAAACCCAGAGGTGCTCTATCATTGAGTTATATCCCCAGCCCAGCACATTTTATTTTTTTATTTTAAAGCAGGGTCTCAGTTGCCTAGGTTGCTCTCAAACTTGAGATCCTCCTGCCTTAGCCTCTCCAGTTGCTGAGATTACAGATGGGTACCACCACATCCAGATTAATGCCTCAGACATTTTCAAATATGCACTCCTGAATTTTCACCTATCTTCCAAGCATAATTAAAATGACTACAACTGCTGAAAATTCAACTTCGCACTGATAATACACAATCCAGATATCAATGGCAAACAGCTAGAATGTTCAAAAATTTTACAATAAAATTATCCAAAAGCACTCTGGAACAGAGCCAGCAATCTATGAACCAATGCCATTAAGGTGATACCACTAGATATGGGGCATGGGGACATAAACAAAGGTTTATGTCCTGACCAAAGGCTATTCCCAGGAACTAACATAGTGCATGACAGTACAATACATATGTATTAGCTGTTTGATGGTTTGACCAAATCAGTGAGCAAATTCTATTTGAAAATGGGATAATTCTGTAGGTGACAACAAATGTTTCTACTAAAATCATTCTCAGAGAGTCTTATAATAGAGAATGCGGAAGCATGTTTTACACCCTTCTCTTTTCTAAGCTGGCAACATGCTATTAGATCTGCTAATATCACAACCAAAGACAACCTTATAAGGCCCTAGCTCAGTCGTTACTCTCCATTGGCCATGCCAAGACTGAGGCCCATGAAATCATAGCACTGTAACAGATCAAAAATCCCCATCATGCCAATTTATCTTAAAGAAACAGCAATTCTTAAAGAAAGAAAAATGTAGTATGCTTCTGGTTTTTGGTTTGTTTGTTTTGGGGTGTGGGGGGTGTTACCAGGGATTGAAAGGGATTGAACCTAGCAGTACTTAACCAGCGAGCCACATGCCAGCCTGTTTTTTATGTTTTATTTTCAGAGAGTATGATAAGTTATTTAGGGTCCTGTTAAATTGCTGAGACTGGCTCTGAACTTCAATCCTCCTGCCTCAGCCTCCTCAGCCAATGGAAAAACAGAGTGTGTCACCATGCCCAGCAAAATATGCCTTTTATTAGAGTAAAAAAGAATAGGAAAAAAATCTAAATGTCTAAAAACAAATGTAATGTTACAAAGCATTACAAATGGAAACAGGTTAATATAACAGTCATTAAACATATACAGACACACAAAACTACACTATGCTAATATTTTTAAAACTTTATTTTAGAACATGAAAGTACCCATTCTTTGATTAGAACTAAATTTATATATGATTCGATACAAACCCTAGAAAAGTTGAAAGAAAATTTGACAAGTGATTTGATAGAAATTTTAGACAATTTTTTCATTTTAATTTACTACTGTTATTACACTATGTACAATTAGCTGAGAAATAATAAATTGAAATTATTAAAAAAAAGAAAAGTGAGACTGAATTCAATTCTAACACTAACAATGTTTAGTTGGCATAATGCAAGTTCATACTATCCTATCCTATCGTCAAAATTCACTAAAAGACTAAAGGTCAAGAGGTTAAGGGTCAAGAACAGCAGCAATAGCATCACCATGAAATACCATGGAAATTTCCCAAAAAACATTATAAAGAAAAATAGAAAATAAAATAGAGCCCACAAGGAATTACCAATCACTGAATTCCAACTAATAGTATGGCATAGCCTCCAAAAGCTCACTCTTGTCAAAACCAGCAATGACTTTTATGAAGGTGACTTCTTATGTTTTGATAATTGTAAATGATAACTACATATGAAAGGACCAATCTACAAATCTACATTCTTTCCATAATTTTTAACTGAACAGTTATATCTATCATATTCACATAAATTTTCAAATAATGTAAAATGACAGCATTGAAATAAAAAATTTAGTCAGGTGTGGTGGCGTACACCTATAATCAAAGCGACTCAGAAGCCTGAGAAAAGAGGATCTCAAGTTCAAAGCCAGCCTCAGCAACTTAGCAAGACCCTGTTGAAAAATAAAAAATAAAAAGGGGAGCAGGGGGCTGGAGTGGTGGCTCAGCAGTTACGGCACTTGCCTGGCAAACATGAGGATGGGGTTTGATCCCCAGCACCACTTACACAACTAAGTGTCAGAGCAAAGAAAGTCATGTGAAAAACTAAACAAAAATTGATTCTCTTTTTCTCTCTCACTGTCCCTCTCTCTTAAAAAAAAAGGGGGGGGCGGT
>PVKS010029295.1:0-25505 GCA_004027875.1 Aplodontia rufa | reverse complement strand
ATCTATGTTCATAGCAGCACAATTTACTATTGCTAGGCTATGGAAACAACCCAGATGTCCCTCACTGGAAGAATGGATCCAAAAACTGTGGTACATTTATACCATGGAATATTACACAGCAATTAGAAACAATGATATTGCAGCCTTTGAAGGCAAATGGATGGCTATGGAAGAGATCATGCTGAGTAAAATCAGCTTAACCCAGAGAACTAAGGGTCGATTGTCTCCACTCATCTGTGGAGGTGGGGACTAGACCCTGGCCAGTGAAAAAGTTGGTCTATTATCATATGTTAAACCCAGATAAGATATAATGCTATAGAACATAATCCTTTTTTAGAAATAGTAGGGGAAGGGAAAGTGAGGGATAAGGGTGTGTAATTGGGGAGGGCTCTCCTGGGGGTAATTGTAATATCCAGAATCTATACACATTTGATATTATTTTGTTAAAAACTTGTATGGTTGTTCAAAAATAAAAAATTAAAAAAAGAGAGAGAAGGACAGAGAGAGACTCAATTTTTACTGAGTTTTTCACAATTGAGTTTTTCACGTAGCTTTCGTTGCTCCAACACTTAGTTGTGTACGTGGGTGCTGGGGTTTGAACCCGTTTACTTGTGCATGTGGGGCAAGTGCCGTAACCATCAAGTCACCGGTCCAACCCCTCTAAGTAGATTCTTAGTTTATTTTTCTATGATAAGTAAAATAGATAATTGGCCAAATAACATTCCACATAGAAACACCCATGAAAATTTTCTAGACACTGAAAAACTGTTGTGAGGCTGGAGCAGTGGCTCAGCAGTATCACACTTGGCTGGCATGCACGAGGACTTGGGTTCAGACCCTAGCACCACATAGACAACTAAGTGTCAGAGCAATAAAAACCAGATGAAAAACTAAATAAAGTTGATTCTTTCTCTCTTACACACACACACACACACACACACACACACACTGCCCCTCCCTCTCTCTTTAAAAAAAATAAAAGAAAAAGAAAAAATATTGTGACTTGAATAATTAATAAAAGCACAGATGAAGCTGGTTGCAGCTCAGCTCTTTTGCTGTGTGAATACCAGTGTTCACATAGGTGCCCATGACTACTGTGGAGCTGGAGTAGGTAGGAGCTAGAAGGCAGGTTCCATGTGTGTTCCTGTCATAGTACACACTTTCTGTTCCTGCTCAGACTTCAGCTTTGGGCAATGTCATTTTTGGATGTTCACATCTTTTGCTCAACAGCTTTAGTTCCTCCTTTTCATTGCAATTATAAGCCATAGCGGTAACTGCAATCATAGTAAGGAACAGAGTATCTACTGATGTTCCAGGATCAGATGGTAAGCATTTTGAAGGTAAATAAAGATATCAACAGAACTATGCCTTCAACTTGTATAAAATATTTAAAAATATCTGCATATTTGTATATATAATATACTTTATATTAACTATAAATTTGTATCTGCTTACTTTTTTAACTTAATGACTTTAATAGATTTATTATTTTATAGTTGTTTCCATTTAAATTGTGGGTCAAATAAGCTTTGGCAGTTCCTTTCTAAGATGAACCTATGAAAAATAACACATTACTCATTCCAAGTAACTGATTCAGTATGAACTTTTAGAACAAAACCATTTGTAAACTTTACAGTCATTTCTGTTTTATCTTGTCCCCAAAATGATCCTTTTACTCATTATTTCCAGTAAAAAAATCTATTCAATGTGTTAGAGAATGAGGCTATGATTATTACTAATAAGTAACGCTAATATTGCAGTGACTTAAAGTACAACAAACAGTTATTTCTTACTTATGTTTTATCCATTCTGAATGACTACAGAGTGCTAGTTCATGTTAACATCTGTCAAAGACCCAGGATAATAGGGTTCTCTTGCCACCGTGGCTCTGTGTGTTACCTGACAGGAACGACTTAGAGGAGAAAGTTTATGTTGAGCTCCTGATGTCAGAGGTCCAGTCCTAGGTTGGCCAACTCCATCACTCTGGGCCTGAGTGAGGGAACATCATGGCAGAAAGGTGTGGTGGGCAGAAACATGCTCAGCTTTTGGCAGCCAGTAAAATTATTGTCAAAAAAAAAAACATACAAAAAAATAGATGTTCAGAAATAGACTTCTTTTTTGATAAATTTTTCAGGATTATACCGTTGTGGGTATTTAATCATTTTGTATGTAATTTCTTAGTCTATTCAGCTTGCTTTAACAGAAAACCATAGACTGAGTAACTTGTGGAAAAATAAAATTATTTTTCACAGTTCTGAAGACTGAGAAGGCTGAGCTCAAGGTAGCAACAGATTAAGTATCTGGTTATAGCCTACTTCCTGTTCGGAGAAAGCCATCTTTTTGCTGTGTTCTCACATAGCAAAAGAGGCAAGGGAGTTCTGTAAGGTCCTTTTTTTCCCCTTCTTTTTAACTGATGCTTACGAGTTTATGATAATGTTTCATAGTGTGATGTTTCAGTGTAGATATACAACGTATAGTGTTCAAATCAGGGAAAGCATGTCTGTCTCAACATTTGTCATTTCTGCGTGGAGAAGACGTTGAAAACCCTTTTTCATAGCTTTTTGAAAACATGCGTCTGTTGAGACAATCATGATTTTTCATCCTATTGATGTGGTATACCATATTTATTGATACACATTTTGGACCATCCTTAAATTCCTAGGATGAATCACACGTAATTATGATGAATAATCTGTGTGATGTGCTGTTTGGTTTGTTTGTTGAAGATTTTTTCATCTCTCTTCATCAGGGATGTTGGCCAGTATTTTTTCACTATTGCTGGTAGTGTGTCTTTCTAAAGTTTGGGCCTCATAGGAAGAGTTTTGAATGATTGTCTCCTTTTCAATTTAAGAAGAATTTGTATCCTTTAAATGTCGAGTGGAGATAGGCACGGTGGCATATGCCTTGTAATTCCCACAATTTGGGAGGCTGAGGCAGGAGGGTCACAAGTTCAAGGCCAGCCTGGGCAATTTAGCAAAACCCTGTCTCTAAGTAAGTAAGTAAGTAAGTAAATAAATAAGTAAATAAATAAGGGCTAGGTATGTGGTTCAGTGGTAGAATACCCCTGAGTTCAATCCCCAGTATGAGAAGAAAGGAAAAAAAAATGTTTATAGATTTAGCAGTGAGGCAATCTGGTCCTGGGATTTTCTTTGATGGGAGTTCTTTTATTATTGGTTCAGTCTCATTATTTGTTGTTGGTCTGGTCAGATTTTCTGTAGCATTCAGTGTTTTCTAATTCACTGGAGTCTCTTTAAATTTGAAGTATCCTTTCTTATAGGACCGGTCTGGTGGAGATACAGTCTCTGTTTTTGTTTATTGAGGATTATCTTTTCTCATCCATTTCTGAAAGATAAATTTGCTGGCTACACTTGGTTGGTATTTAATACTTTGAAAATCACATGCCAGACTCTTCCTGGTCTATAAGATTTCTACTGAGAAGTCTGCTTTCGGGTTAATTGGGACACCCTTATGTAGTTTCTTTTCTTTGTAGTTTCTGTTGCTTTCAGAATCCTCTTTGTCTTTAACCTTTAAGAACTTGGTTTTATGTTTTTTTGTGTTGTTATTTTGGTACTGGGTATTGAATCCAGGTGTGCTTTAGCAATTAGCTACATCCCTAACCTCTTTTATTTTTTATTTTGAGACAAGGCCTCACTATGTTGCTGATATTGGCCTTGAACCTGTGATCCTACTGCCTTAGCCTCCCGAGTTACTGGGATTACAGGTGTGCGCCACCTCACCCAGCTTGATTTTATGTTTTTAGGGTATATTCTGTGGAGATGAATCTGACTGGTAACCTTTGACTTTCCTGACTCTGGATGTTTTTGTCCTTCTCTAGTTTTGGGATTTTCTGTTACTTTCTCTTTGAATTTTTTTTTTATCTTTTGGCATTCTCAAGTTCCTCTAACCCCAGTCTCCCCAATATTTGCCCCTTTCAATGTTACAAAGTTCTTATAAGCCTCCTTCATTTCAGTTTATTCTTTTTCCTGTCCTTTGTATCTTCTAGCTCCCTGATTCTTTTTTTTTTTTTTTGATCTATTTTACTGTTGATTGATGCCTTCTATCACGTTTTTCATCTCATTTAGCAAACTTTTCAGCTTAAGGGTTTCTGGGGCTTTTTAAAAACTACCTCAGTCTCTCTGTTAAATTTATCTAATAAAGTACTGAATTGTTTCTCTATTTTGTTGAATTTCCTTGAGTTTTCAAAAAAGAAAGCTATTTTAGATTCTTTGAGATTTTAAATATAGATGTAAGTTTCTGACATCTTACTTTGTCCCTTTGTTGAGGTCATGGTTCTCTGAAAGTTTTGATGCTTGTTGTCATACAACAGCATATGCAAATTCAAGAATTACGTATTCCCTTCTTGGTAATCTTTCTTTTTGTTTTGCTTTGGTTTTGGTTTTGTTTTTGCCATTCCTGGGGTTCTGAGCAGGCTGTTTTCTCTGAACATATGGTCATGTTACTGGGTCACCACTAGATGGCACCTTAAGTCCAGGTTTGCCATGTATCCATCATTGGTGTATTGTCATCATTTCTGCTCTAGGGGAAGCCCAAGTTCAAGTTTGTCCCAAATCTAAAGTTGATGCGCTTTGTTCAGGATGGACTGAGAAGTGCATCAAAAGCATAATTCCTCCCACAATCCCTGGCCTTGTGTTCAGGCTCTTCAGGATTCTGCTGGCCCTTGGACAGCCCTAAATTTCTAAGAAACAACTTAGTGTCTATCCTGTCCTCTTCCCCCAGACAGACAGTGGTTGTGTGTGTTATGCTGCCTGGGTTTGGGGGAGCCACAAGATGGACTGTATCATGGCCATGAACCCCACAAATCTGGGCTGTTACTGCAGCCCATTGTCTGCGGAGACCAGTCCAGCACTGGGGCAGGATCAAGGCTCATCCTGCTGTGGCTTACCAGCTGCTGTGTGTGTGTGCCCAAGACCTCTGTAGCTAGGCACAGGCAGGGATAGTTGGAAATGCATTTCTGCTAAGACTGTGGCTTCTACCTGATGCCAAGGTAGATCCAGAGGCTCTGTCCACAGTCACTGGCCTCGGGATCTAGGCTACTGGGATAACTGGTGTTGAATTTCACTAACTTGGCACTGAGTTCCAAGGCAAAGTCCTATGCTTACATCCCTGTCCTCCACCCAATAAATGGAGTCTTTCTTCATGCTGTGATGCCCAAGATTCGTGGTAGGAGCATGAAGGTGTGGTAGAAACAATCCCTTGGCCTCCAAGCTGGCATAATGTAGATGTTCTAACAAGGGCACTGACCTGGGGACAATGCTATGGGGCTTTGCCCAGAACTGGATTTCACTGTGTGAGCCTGGTACTGGCTTCCAAGTCTAAGGCCTGGACTTCATTCCCTCTTGCTCTCCCCCAAGCTGGAGACACATCTCTTTCCATACTGTGTTGGTTGTGGTTGAGGGAGTTGTGATGTGGGCAGCTCTTTCGTTCCTGCCTGCTTCAGTATGTTTTATTATTTTGCTGACCTAGGTACTGTGATTTCTCACCTGGTTGCCGTAGTTCTTGTAGTTTCATATATGAATAGCTGTCCGAATTGCTGTTTCTATGGGGAGATCGCCACTTAAGGGTCTTCCTCTGCCTCCATCTTGCCTTCTCCATCTTTTCAATAAGGGTGCTTTCCCAAAATGCCCACTCCCAAGTACTACCACTGAGCATTAAGTTTCAGTATGCAAATTTCAAAGGAGCATCAGCATTCAGTCTGTAGTAGAAAGTCTTTAAAAAAATTATATATTTTTAAATATTTTCTTAAATTTATTTTAATGCCCTGAACATAATATAAAATTCTGTTGAGAAACAATATATTATGGTGATGAAAAGCATGGATTTTGGAGACACCATGCCTGTGTTCAAGTGCTGTGTGTGTATAAATATAATTGCTTTTATTATTTTTATTCAAGTATGCAATTCTAAAATTAATGCATTTTACACAGTTATAAATGTTGTTATGATGCTCAAGGATTTTCCCTTGCTAAATGGCCCCAGAACACTATGTATTTTTAATTTTTAGAATACAAAATTTTCTGCCCCTGCCCCATCCTTTGCTGTCACTTCTCATTTCTTTTACCCCAGCAGCATTTGTATAACGGCAATTTTCCTCTCCTGTAATGATATATTTCTAATCTCCTGTGGTCTTGGAAAGTGGCAACTGAACTTATTTGAATTGTATATATTTTTTAAATGATTTCCAAGTGAATACCCCAAGGGTTGTCTTGCTAATAATGTCTTGAGCTTTCTGCATGGAATTTGTAATATTTCTTTTGAGTGTGAAGAAACCTATTTGGCTTTGTTAAAAAAAATGCATTCAGTGTGTAATTGATTTTCCAGTATTACATTTGTTAATGTAGATGTTACATGTGTACAAATTATCAGTCTTATCACAATAAACTAAACTTCTTAATTTAGTATTTCAGAGGTACATTTAAACATGTCTAATGTTTGGCCACTATGCTTATATAAAAGATGGAGTAAGAAAGTGTTATTAGAGGTATTGATTTTAAAGGTGTAAGAGACATTTATCTAGAGCAGTGACTTTCAAACCTTTTTAACCCCAGTTTATAGTAAGTTTTATTTTACATTGCACCCCAACACTTACATGTACATGTGTGTATATATGTTCATACATATGCATGTGTGTATCAGTATATTATGATATATTACATATTTTAATATACATAATTAAACAAGAATGTTCGCAAAGCAGTATTTATGTATTCTACATGCAGTGTATATTTTGTTCTCTTCCTTTTTCAGGCTACCTGTTAGGTACTCTTTAATTTTATATCCTCTGAATGATGTAATGTTTGGCTTAAAAAACATGGAACCTAGAGGAAGTGATTAGAATTCTTTTCCTTCAGAAATAACAGCTTCTGCTGGATTTATTTATTTATTTAGATTTGGGAATTGAACCCAGGGGCCCTTTACCAGTGAACTAAGTCCCCAGCCCTTTTTGTTTTTTGTTTTGAGACAGGATTTTGCCACGTTGTCCAGGTTGGCTTTGAACTTGTCATCTTCCTGCTCAGCCTCCCAAATAGCTAGAAGATAGGCATGAACCACCGTGCCCACCTTACGGGATCTTTTTTTCCCCCAAGTTTTATTTTTAATTGATTTCCAGTGTATTGAACAGTACATAATCTAAATTATTTTCAGTTATTTCTTTGACAAGTGCCTAGAGTGATTCTATGAAATTGACTTTTTTTTTAAATGGGGGAAAAAAGACTCCATATACCAAACATTTAAAGAATTTGGGGCACATTTTCTTCACTGCCATTATAGAGAAAGAAAGAAAGAATTTGCAGTAGAACATGAGCAGTCAGTTTGCCTTTTTCTTTGGAAATAAATGCAATGTTCAGCATCTGTTCAGGTTGAAATATTACTCATTTAAAGAATTACCCATTACATATATAGAAGTTATTTTTAGAAGTTGTAAAAATGCAGAAGTAATCTTATAGGTCTAACTTATGGTAGAACTTTTCAGAAGTGATTTTTTTATGCTGTTTCAACTAGAAATGCTGACAGCTTTAAGTAGGTTTTCTTTGTTATTATTTGGGGAACCCAATAAGTGAAAAATCTTTTTTGTAATAGATTATTTTTACTGGAATATAATGAATTATGAATCTTTTGGACTCTAATATATCTATGCAATATGAACAGTTAACCTCCTTCTCTGTTTCCTGAAACGTATAATTGTGACCTCTGCTCTAAAAAGATCAATACTAATTACTGAATAACATTTTTCAAACTATACTTCGAGAATAAACAAAAAATATATGATTAAAGAACATTTGATAATTTGAGTAATATTCAGGGCAGAAAAGTGATATTACTGCATGGATCTTTTGCCACTCATGTGTGACTCTTGAGTGGACTAGAAATTCAATAGAACCAAAAATTAATATAATATTATTGTATAACATAAAGCCCTTCATCTAGTGGTTTTGAATTTAGCTTTTTCTTTTGAAAAAGAATATTAGAAGTCACTATTTAAATTTTTCTGTCTTCCCTTATCCTGAAATTGGTTTCTTTTGGTAGTTTTAATCTTTTCCTAAGCATAAAAAATAAGGCATTATTTCTCAAATAGTTTCAAAATTTTTTATTTGTTCCATGGAAAATATTTTATCTAAATATTCCTTTATCTTCCTTTTCTTAAATATTGTCAAATTTATTTGTTATTTCTCTATTTTCTGTTACTTTCCTGAAAATAGATAAGGACCCTAAACTTATTTCTTGCCTGGTTCAATATCAGTTATAAATCTTTGCAGTTTTATTATCTCTGCATTTTGACACAGAGTTTCTTTAACTTTATGTAACCATCTGGAAGATGCATCATGGCCAGTCCCTTCAGCAAATGTGAGTATAGGCAAATTAGTTAGATCAAGTTAGACTCAGAAAGCTTGACTCGACTTATATAATTGTTAGACACAGTCTGTTCAGATTTTTTATGGTATTAACTCTTTAAGAAGTATTTACAGACTTTTTTTGGCTCATCTAAGAATCAGATTATCAAAAAAAAAAATTCCTTGTCAAAAATCCTTAAGCCATTTGACGTTCACATGTCTCAGGAGTACTTCCTTATGTCAGAATATCCTAGGGCAAAAGATGGCAAGGAAATGCCTTGTCACAGTGTATTCTTCAGTACCCTGGAGCATGCACTGATAGTGTTTAAAATATAACTTGAAAAACTTCATTCTTAGTTTTTTGTCTGATGTGCCAGACAGATATTTTGTTACACCTCTAAGTTGCTGTGTCCTGAATATTTCATGGGCTGAGGACTGACACACTTGGGGATGATGTTAGAACAGAAAGGAGCAGAAAGACTTGAGGGAAATGTTCTTTTGAAGGCCCGAGTTCATTATGGTATCAGTTCTTGTTCAAAGTTTAAGCATAACATAATGACAGACAGTGATGATGGTGTTGATGATGATAAAAACTGACAGATTGCACTGGTAGCTGTTTTCTAACATTTATGAGTTTATTTACCCTGAATTTTTTTCTGTTGCAAATCATACACATTTTAAATTGATTAATGTTCTGGGTTTTCACATCAACTTTTAAAATATTAACTTGGTTTTTCAAATTTAAATTCAAGGGAATAAGATTTTTTAAAATTTACAGGTTTCATCCTACATATGTGAATATTTGCATTAGTTAAAACAAAAATAGAATAGGTATCACTAACCTAACGGTTAGGAAGATTAAGTAGCTACCTATGAATTATGGGCAATCATTGCTTTCCAAAATTTCTCTACTATCCTATAAGGTTTCCTTATTAGGTAATTATAGGAATTTAGTTGGTTAGAGCATCAATTTAAAACTTTTAGTTTTGAAAGTTTATAGGGAGTTATATTTATGGATATTTAGTATATTTAAAATTAAAACTGAGGAAATTGTAAAATATTTAACATTTTTAAATAGAAAAAAGACGTGTCACATGTTAACATAAATATTTTAATTAAAAAATCTGTTTTCATAAACAATATTGGGAAGCACCACTTTACACTCTGCATATCTCTTTACAATCGGTTAAGCTTATTAGACGATAGTTATTGTCGTGTCGTATAGCCTCTTCATAACTCAACTGAATAATTGGGCAAGATTGAGAGTTAAAAAATAGGAAAATATTTTAAATTAAAAGTTAGTAAAATATTGTATTAGTATTATTATTAATATGCTGTGATTTTTGTAGCCCCACTTCCTGGGAGCTAGGACCACACTTGTGAAAACCAGTGCATCAAAACAGTCCTTTAAAGATTTAAACACCAGTACTCCTGGCAGTAGTAATGTACCAGGAATCCCAAATTAGCAGCTCACATCCAGCTAGAAGACATGGTGTGGCCAAAGTATACTTTCTTAGTTTTACATCTGGATGTCTAGGCTGGGCTAAAACACTCCCATTCCACCAGGATAACCCTCTTTCTCTTATTCTTAGAAATTTAGTTATATTACCGCCCTTGCACTTTCAATATCAAACACTCACACGTGAGTGAGATTCATTTTTCTCAATATTTTGGTGCTTTTGAAGGAGTTGGGAGAGGCATGGTATCATATGGCAGGATGGAGATGACAGATCCTGAACAAGAAAGTAGGCATCATGCATAAGATTCTGGGAAATTAGGGCTGGAGTGGAAACTCAGCAGTTATGATGCGCCTGGCATGTGCGAAGACACAGGCTCAAACCCCAGCACCACGAACACAATGAAGTGTTGGAGCAACAAAAGCCACATGAAAAACTAAATAAAACTAATTCTCTCTTCCACTGTCCCTCTCATTTAAAAAAAAAATAAAATTCTGGAAAACTAAATCTATTTTAATGCTCCTACCAATCATACTGCATTTTTTAAGGCTCATTATTCTGCTCCTTTCCTAGATGAGAATCTCACCCCTCTACTTTCTCATCATTAATCAAAATTCCTCAGTCCCATCCTCAGCTCATTACCTTGCTCTTTTACTGAGGAAGTGGAAACAGAAGAGAACTTCCTGACTTCCTGTTGCCACAGTTAACTCCTCCTTACCACATCTGCAACTGCACTTTGCCTTCTTTGACCTTGTAGTGGATGAGCTTGCTCCTGTTCTTGCCCTTGGCCCTTCCCCTTCCTCTCTAAGGTTCTTGCTCAGGCAGTTATTCTTTCAGTCCTGTATTACCATTTTTCCCCCTCTAGGGGATCTTTCCATTAGCATACAAATACGCCTTGTTTCTTCCATCTTAATACAGATTATTCATGTCATTTTTTAATCTTCTAGCTATTTTACCAGTTATTTTCTTCCTGTCATCAGCTTCTCTCTTCCCATTCATATACATTCCTATTCCTCCCCCACTTCTCTCTTAACTCCCTCTCTCTTTTTCATCTCCTCTCTCCTTTTTTTCTCTCCCCTGATTTTTCTACATACTTTTGATTCTTCTCAAATCAAGCCCTCCACCTCAGGCCTTCCACACATGCCCATCTTCACACTACTTGGGTCAGTTTCTTGTGACCTCCACATTGCTAAACCCAATGGTCAACTCTCAAGTACTCATAATACTCAACCTATGAGCACTAATTTGCTACAGTTCCCTCCTCCTCTAACTGTTTTCCAGGACTCGGGATTTTTATAGTGTTCCTCCTGTCTAAGTCCTGCCCAGTTTTCTATTCTGCTTCCTCCTTATCTCATCTCCCCAACTCATAGCTTTCTGGAAGGTTCTGAGTGTAGGCACTCCTTTGGTGACATCATTCCTATATTGATGATTCCCAAATGTAAAGATACATAATTCCAGCCTCCAGTCTGGACATTACCATTTTGAGGGCTCATTATCATCTGAGATTTAACATGTTCAAAATTAAGCTTCTGTGATCTAGTGAGACCCTGTCTCAAAATAAAAAAGGGTGGGGATGTGATTAAGTGGTTAAGTACCTCTGGGTTTAATCCCCAGTACCTTAAATAAAAAAAGGAGGAATCCTTAGTACTACCCACAGATGTTGCTAAGCTTTTTTATATTTATAATAATTGTTATAGCTGTTAATGAAGATTCATAATAAATATCCATTGAGTTCTTATATTAAGCGTTTTCTTGTATTATTTATGAACCCATGTACAAGTTAACTAAAAAAGGTTAGTGCAGACGACTTTAGAAGACCCCAGAACCATGCTGGTCAATGATAAGGGATGGCACTGAATAGTTCTAGTAGAAGGCCAAAGTCATAATTTAAATCTTGATTCCAATTCCTGTGTATGTAAACTTTGATCTTTGTAAGTCTAGGGTTTTTAAGTCAGTATTAATTTACATGGCTGCTTTGTAGAGAAACTATAGGTTATAGCAGAAAAATTAGGATTCCCAGATTTAGCAGCCTGCCTCACAGTTTCACATGGATCATTTCAAAAGGTAGCACTTTTTTAGTAGGGGTAACATTACACCATATTTGTGTTCACTAGAAGACAAATTAGAGTTTCTAAGGTGTTCCAAATTAATATAAATGTGTCTATATTTTGTGAGTAGACCCAGAATTGGTTTTGAGGCCAACAGTGGCACCTGATTTATTGTTGCCTAGATTACATTTAGGTAATCTGGGTTTTAGGGCATTTATGGGGTTACAGAAAGATTTCATCAGCATGTAGGGAGTCAGTCCAGGTCATGAGTTAAGTAATGAATGTTGGATTTTTTTCCAACTTAAACAAGTCTGATTTCCTTTATTATTGGAGATCACTAGAGCAGATACTGGTAGACTCTAAACTTTGATCACATAGAAATTAAGGGTTATTTCCTTTGACCATTCTGTCATATGTCTTTAAAAGAAAATTGACAGCGTGAAGTTCTGAACACCTTTGAAATTCTCCCATCGTGTTAAGTTCAGTTTTTTTCATTATACATTAATATGACTTCATTTTTAATTCACCAACAGTATCATAAAATGAAACATAAAACTTGTCTTAATTTTTTTAAAAAACTATGTTTGTAAATGTATATTTGTAAGTATTTCAAGCTTGTTTTTTAGAGCTGTTTAGATGTGGTCAGAATAATGTTTTCGAAGTAGCAGTGTTTTCCCTTTTTTTTGAAATAAGGTTTCTTTTCTGATGGCTTCTTTAAGAAACTTAAAGTAGATGTTTAAAAAAACTTGGTTTCACCTGGTTATTACCAAACTGTTATGGAATTTCACACATCTGTTTCAGAATGCAGCTTCTCATAGACTACTGCACTGTTTTTCAATTTTAATAGGCCTCATTTATCCTATAAATAAACCTCCAGTTTCTTACCTGATCAAGTGAGCAAACAATAGGGGTCAGATGTGGCAAACACTTTAACAAAAAGCACATGTCCCGCCGTCAGGGTGAGGCAGAGTCATATCAAGATTGCTTGAAGTTATTAATGGTAGTAAAATTTATGCTTCCTCCTGTTTTCCCAATTAAATCAAGAAGCCTTTTTTCTTAAGATTCTTCTATCACCAGCTGGTTCCAATACTGTGTGTGTGAATATTGCCTGGGGTGTCTCCATTTCTAGATGGTAAAATTTGGCCAAAGCACATTAAGTCCACAGTGTGGACCTATAAGCTAGAAAGCAGTCATTGTTAAGGGTTTCATTTTGGTCCTTATCATTTATACCACAAATCTACTTGCTTTTATGGGTTTATTTCAAATAAGTTGTAGTATTCTCTGGATGCAATCGAAGAATTCTTTAGACAAGTAATAAAATAATTGGAGACATAATGAAAAATAAGCTGCATAGCTGAAAGTATAGTTGTCCACCTTGAAAAAGAATGAAAATCCCTCAGAAATGTTGAATATAACTCATTTAGTGAATAGCTGTTACTATAGAGAGCTGTTTAGCTTAACAGTAGATATATAATTTCTTATTGTGTTAAATAATTTAGCACAAAAATCATTTACCCCAAAGCTTTTGTTACACTTGTTTTTATTAGTAATCATCATAACCTACAGATTGCATGATTTTCCCTACTTAACTCCTGTTTGAAGCTGTTGGTTTTTATCTGTTCATCCCAAATCTTTATTAGACTTGCTGTTCACAAATTTTAATAAAAGACTGTCCAGTATAGTTGTAATTCTAAAATTCATTTGTCCAAATTGCAGTTTGAACTAAAACTGTCAGAATATACTGTGTATTTGCAGCATGTGCCCTGATAAATTTGGTTCCATTATGAAGAAGCATGTATTCTCAATGTTCTAGAATCTCTTCAGTATATTTTTAGTGTATTTTGGTATAGACAGTATTTATGTCCAATAATTATTGCAGTTGTGTTGAAAGCAATGGTTTTAGCCTGGGGCATTTTCATTATGCTGTATGCATAGGGCTCTACGGGCTCTACAGACTGATCTTTCAAGCATGTTGTATGCAGGGTAATATATCACTTTAGTGCTGCTCTATTATAACATAGGTGTCCTTACACTCCCACTCCTGGTCTCTTTGCATGGAGGCATAGTGAACAAAGACATGGTGTGTAAAAGGGAATGAGAATCTGGCTAATAATGTGTTCCGTAACTTGTGTTCTCACTCCATTTTCATAAAGTGGTGTGCTAGGTTGGTTCAGAAGCAGAAATGTGGCTTTGAGTTCTGCTGTTCAAAACTCATATTTCTGCTTGACTGAATTGTAAATGGAAAATCTCAAGTGTTTTACAAAATTAGTAGCTGAATGGTGTATTTACTAATCACTTTGGAGATGAAAAAACTGAAGACATTTTAAAATTCAAAACCAATCGGCATATTTTGCCCTTTAAAAATCGATCATGAGAGCAAGCCCAGAGAGCTGATTTTTCCCCTCCTTCAGCTGCTCCAGCTCAACTACAGCTGTAAATTTCTTTAAAAAGAAAAAAAAAGCAATTTTTTCTTATAAACTCTTGAATGTACTTTATAAGTGCAATAATTCCCACAAAATCAGTTACTGGAGTTAATGACCAGTTTGTTAAGGCATTAACTGCTCTCAGCTGGGAATGACCAATTTTGAGGTGAATGGCTACACAAATGCTAAGATAATTCAGTAACACTTTCAAATAATGATCCAGCTAATTAACGGTGAATTCCTGTGGAAAGCCTATGGAGGCACTCCTGACCTCTGTATTTAATACCAGTGAGTTCATTGTGATTCATGTTTATTGCCATAAATACCAGAGGAATCATAATGATGAGGCCACTTTTTTCCACGCCGCCCTTATTACTTGAACAGATTTGACTAATTCACCTCTAGTCATTAAGAACCTAATTCTCAAAATGTTCAGTCTTTGCACTGCTCTGCTCAAAATTCACAGAGCCTTTGGTATCATGCCAGCTTGTCGATTGTGGCCTCCTGTTTTTACTTGGATGTCATTAGGGAATAATTGATGTCTATAAGTCTTAAAGGAGCCTTTCTGAAATGCCTGCGATTTGTAGGGTGTGGAGGAATCATAGCTGGTTAGAGTTTATGGCTTCTAGTCATGAATTCTTATGAGAAAATCAGACGCTCTAACCCCCATTTCTTATAGGTAATTTTTTTAGGTCTATTTTTTTAAGAACTCAGACATCCTTTACTAGTAATGAATGAAGAAGACAATTTATTAGCTTAGAATAAAGGATAAGCTCTTAATTTTACTTGGACCATGTAATCTCTCTAATGGCTGTTTATTGCTGTGTGATCTGCAGATTAGCCATTGAGTAATAATAATAAATGTTGGCTGCCAGAAGCCTTCTCTTTCTGTGTTCAGCAGGTTTGAATTGATGTCTGGAAATCCGGACATCTTTCCACTCCACATACTCATTTTTGTGCGAAGTAGCTTTGTCCTTTTGTTGTAGCTGTCAGCTATCTGCTCGATGCCAAAAGTTAAAAGACTGCACTTTTTCAAGGAATTATCATTTATATAATAATTTATGAGATAGCAAAGAAGAAACCTGTGGTTTATAAACTGCGTTTCATTCATATGCTGCAGTTCCTCAGAGGAGAAAAGAAATATGTGATCTTGCAACAGGAGGCCATGAACTAGAACTGGCAAGGCAGTGTGGGTAACAGAACAGTTGTAAAATATTTACATGGTTTTTTTGGAATGAAAAGACAGATGCCAGTTTGTATCTTTTTCATTCCCTAAGTAAATATAAAAACATGGGAATTAATTTTGTAGGTGTTTGTTAATTGTTTGACTTTTAAGAGAATATTTATCCAAAATCCAAAAGACTCATCAGGAACTTGGGGTAGATAAACCTCTGAATGCAATATTATAGTCCCTTAGATCTGTCACCACCTCCTTTCACACAATTTCCTCAAAAAATATATTTTTCTTTCTTTCTTTCTTTTTTTTTTTGTGTGTGTGTGAAGCGCTAGTTGTATTCCAGTTTTTCTTCAGCTTTGCTTAGCCCAAACATGAGAAAAAAATACCTCTACTCCTCTAGGTTTTATTTGCCCGGGGTATGCAATTTAAAGGAAAATGAAGCATTGGAGGGAATTGTGAGGGTAGCCCGTCACTGCCATGACCATTGGCCACTTTGGGAGTAAAATTAAGTTCTGATACAGATGTGGAGCCTAAAAAAGGAGGAAGACAGAGTCATAAAGTTGTGCAGAGGAGAGCAAAGGGATTCATTTTCTCTTCTCAGTTTTTTTCTTGAGGAATTTGTGAGCATGAGAGAGTGATGATGAGTTCTTATTAGATATAGGTCACTGAGTGGAGCCTCAAGTGTACAAGCTCATACTTTAGAAAGGGCAGACTCTAACCAATCAAAACTCAACAAACAAATGCAAAGGAGACCAGTAGAATAGGGGGAAGGAAGTAAAAATGGCAAGGGGGGCCACTGGGGCCAAAATGAAGTAAATAAATTTCATGCATGTGTGATTTTATCAAAATGAACCCAACTATTATGTGTAACTATGATGCACTAATAAAAGAAAAAAAAAGCAGAGCTTTGTAGGAAAATAACTATGTAGAAAGACAAATGGTCAATCACAGGCTTGGAGGTACACCTTGGAATCCTGTATAGATCAGATCATCGCAGAAACCTTGACTATCTCTCAAACCTACCTGACTTCTAACTGTAGTTCTAGTGTAGAAAACACAAAGAATACATACTAGGAACAATGATAGCATTGCTCCATGGGTAAAACAGAAAAGTGTTATTGTTGAGCTAACAATAATGAGAAGTACGTTTATTGAATTGGTTTGAAGTAGGTAAATTGATAATCCTATCTTTAGAGATGATGAAACTAAAGTACAGAATTTAAATACATTGACAATGCCAGATAGGTGTGGAGTGGCAGAGTCACAAATTTGACCCAACTAGACTGCCTCCAGAACAATTTGGCCCTGTCAAGAACTCCATTCATTGGAACCCATTACATCTAGACAGGTTCTCTGGGAAATATCCAATTTCCTGTCCGCATTTAATTCCCCTCTTTTCCTCTATTTACCAGTCTTCTCACCCTCTTCCCTAGGAGTCCTACATCCAACAGATCCTACAGTCTTCCAGAGGCATCTCTTTCCTATACTGTATCCTAAGAAATGATGATAACATGTTCATTTGGCATTATTGATTTTACACTCTCTACCATCTCATGGAAGCCTTATAGAAAGTACATACTTTCTATATGTCAGATCTAGTTTTATATCCCAGGTTCATAGCTGTGTGTATTTCTGGTTTTGTTTTTGGTTTTGTGGGGGGTTTTTTGTTTGTTTTTCAAGAGTCATAACCTGGGGCTGGAATGGTGGCTCAGTAGTAACAGTGCTTGCCTGGCATGCACAAGGACTCAGATTCAAACCCCAGTACCCCAAACACAACAAAGTATCAGAATAATAGAACCCAAATGAAAGAATAAAGTTGATTCTCTCCTCTCTATCTCCCTCCCTTTTTCCTTCCCTCCCTTTCTCTCTCTTTAAAGAAAGATTTATAATCTTAGTGAATGTCATTGCCTCCTCTCTCAATCAGACTATATCTACCTCTTCCATTGCCAGGGCTAAATTAGAAAATGTATGCTAAGCATGCAGCACCATTATTGCCATTGTTGTTTAACCTTTTCTTTCCCCAAAAAATTTGATGTTAGAAAGATTGTCCATAACCTTGTGTCCTTAAACCTATTTCCTTCATTCCTTTAGTTTTCAGCAGACTTTTGAGTAGGCTGATCATTTTAGGAAAAGACTGTGGTAAATTGGGGATGTGTTCAAAGCTTTATTTTTTTTTTGTTTTGTTAATAGAGGATCATAGATGGTGAAGAATTAGGAAGGTATGGGAGAACTGCCAGGAGCTTTTGCCTTTGACCATGAGTGTGAAAGGAAAAGGAGAAAGAGAAAGCACACAATAAGCACAGAATTAGGACTGGCTATGGAATGAATCATGCTGTTTTTTTACAAGTAGACATTTAAATTTACTGCATAAAAGTAAGATAAATTATTGTTATGTCACAGAACTGTTTCTTACACATTATTCATCAACTTGCTGCATGTCTCTTGAAGGTAGGTCTTCATTTCCTCTCACCTTACATGAAGGACATGGATTTTTAGAAATTTTTATTGACACCAGCAACAGACAGACCTTCCTGGAGCGTAATTGGTTCTCATTTCTTTTATACTTCCATGGTGAATTTTTTTTTAAGAGAGAAAGAGAGAGAATCAATTTTATTTAGTTTTTCATGTAGCTTTTGTTGCTCCAACACTTTGTTGTGTGCATGGTGCTGGGCTTTAAACCCACATACTTGTGCATGCCAGGCAAGCAAGTACTGTAACCTCTAAGCCACCACTCCAGCCCTCCATATTGAATTTTAATATTTGATGTTTTTGATGTCAAACAATCTTTTATTTATTGGTTATTGTTTCCTCTACCATTTCATTACTTGGAATCCTATTTTTCAGGAATCCATTACAAAGAATATCTTCAGATAATATTTTATAAAAAATAAGTGGGATGAGAACTTATTCACAAATGAATGAAAGATAGAAAATGACTAATGGCAGGGGAAGAGACTGGCCTTTAGAATATAGGTTTGCTTGAAGATCCCATTTAAAAAGGCTTTATCGGGCTCTGTCCCCTTCTCCCACTCTGGGGGAAGTCTACTCTTTTCCCTATGCTTTACTTTCTATAATAAAATGTGTCTACTATGCTTTAAAAAAATTAAAAAATTTTTAAAAAGGCTTTATCATATCAGTCTGGAGGGGGCTAAATGTTGTAAAATGTAGTCTGACCAGAACCAAAGGGATGCCACCTTCTTGGGAAGCAAAGTTGGACTGTTTTTATTAATCACCTGCACATCATGAAAATTTGTGTAAAGATGTTTTCCTCTGGCAAGTGTGCTTTGTAGCTCTAAAATAAGTGTAAATAAAGGCCGTCAACAGTGTAAGAATGTGATTTATTAACTTCTAATATTACCAGATGCAGTGGTGTACACCTATGATCCCAGTGACCCAGTGACTTAGGTGGAAGAATCCCAAGTTCAAGGCCAGCCTCAGCAACTTAGCAAGACCCTGTTTCCAAATCAAAGCCAAAAAGGACTGAGGCTATAGCTCAGTGGTAAAGCACTGCTGGGTTTAGTCTCAGTACCAAAACAAAGCAAAACAAAAATGCCTTATATTAAAAATCTCTGAATCTTTAATTTAGATTGCTCCAAACTAAAAAACAAAATATTGGGGTCAGTAGTGTTTACTTTTTCTGTGGTTTTATTGTATTTGGAGGAATTTCACCAGTTTTGCATGTATATACAAAAAAGTCTCACCCCCAAAATTGTATTTTGTATAACAATTGCCTTACTAGTCACATATTAAAATTTTAAATATTAACTTTCTTTTCCCATTTTGTTAGATCTTAACTTCATATCTAGGCAAACTCTTTACCACTGATCTGTATCCCCAACACAAAATGCTCTTCCCTCAGAAGTCCTGAGGCATTCTTTAGACGCTACTTGGTTTATAGCCGACAGCATTCTACAGTCATACATTTCATTTTTTTAATATTACAAATACTATTCTACCTCTTTCTTCATCTGAACGACTTCTTTGTAAAAGAGGGAAAAGCCAGCTCTACTTTTTTCTTTTTTTATAGAGCGAGAGTGTGAGAGAGAAGTTGATTTTTTATTTTTTCCTCTGGTTTTTTGTTTTTTCTCCACTTAGTTGTATATGTGATGCTGGGGATCAAACCCTGATCCTTGCACATGTCAGGCCAGTGCTCAACCATTGAGCCATCTCTTCAGCCCTCAAAATATTTTCAATATTAAGATTCCATAAGAATTTTATTGAGTAGTTTAAATGTTTTCATATGTTAATTTGAGTATGCATAGGATACATATGTATACATATATATCTTACTGTATCTATGATTATTTTTAATCCTAGGCAATGAAAACTACAAACAAATAGCAATGTGTGTGCTTTATCACATAAGCATGGATGACCGCTTTAAGTCAATGTTTGCATATACTGACTGTATACCTCAGGTAAGTGATCTAAGTGTCCGAGGAAAAACATTGAAGAAATATGTATATTTTTACCTTCTTCTCTTGATCTTGTTTTGTTTTGAGAGCAGTGTTCTCAAGAAAGATTTTTTTGTCAGTTGCTTATTTTACTTGTTAGGTCTACTTGCCTTGAAAGTGTCTACTGATTTTTAACACAGATTATGTTGTCAAAAGCTAACGATTCTGTTTATACATGTGCTTGTACTCCTAGTGTATTTATATTCATGGAATCACTATTGTGCTATTAATATTAGTAAACCAAGCTCCACTACTTTGAATATCTGATGATTGGGATACTGGTTGGGCTGCTTTTTATTATTACAATTGTTTTATAAAATAGTTTTTTATAATAGAAAAGCAAAATTATAAGAGATACTGATCCACCATAAAATAACACACTTTTAAAAAAGGATATGACTAAGTCATATTTACTAAAGTAATTCCTTTTAATACTCCTACCAATTTCTTATTATCGTAGTATGAATTATTAAATATTACTTTGATTTTACGTAGTAAAAATAGATCATACTTTCTCCTTTCATTCATTCCAATTGACCATCTCTTTATTCCAAATTAGAGAGATGGTATTAAAATTGAATTTGCTATTACATGTGGTTACAAACCTGTTGAACACTCAAAGATAACTTCTTAAACATTCGTATCAGGGGATAAACTAATTCTGATTGTTTATGGGAAATAGACATCCTTCAAAGAATATACAGCACATCATATCTAACAAGGCAGGACTTCTTATAGAGATAACGCTTGCCAGACTATAGCCAACGCAAAGTGTAATCAAACTCTTTGTCAAACAAGTTTTCAATAAAAGAGTAGCCATGTCAAAGAAAGATTACAGGTGATTTACTACAATCTCACTTCATGTGTTGTAAAGGTTCCTGCTTTGCACTTTCAAAGGGTGTACCTTTTTCTGTCTCATTTAGTGTCAGAACTTCATTCGCTACAGGATATGAATTGGAAAGCTGCCAAAAAATGAATAATATTCTTGCAGATTGACTACTTCATACAGATTTAGATTTTAAAGAAATAACATGAAATAAAAGACAAATGTAAACCAGAAAGAAATGGAAAATTCCTACATTGAATTTTGAGTTTGGACTCATCCTACTGTTCTAGACTTTATAATCTTGACTATGAACTCTAAAGCTTCATTTTAAATGAATGAATCAAAAATAAGAGCCTGTGTAGATTACCTTTTAGACATCGTTCTTACTGTAGTATAAAAGTTCCCCGATACCTTTTCAAGTGCAGTATTCATGTGTGTTTTCATGCCGGTTTCCTAACATCGAACACGTCGGCAGTGGAGCTTTCAGAACATTTGTAATCTGAATTTCATGAAAAGTTTTTTCCAAACTTATTTTGGGTTCAGAGTTTTTAGTTGTTGGGTTTTTTTCCCTTGTTTTTGTTTTACTTTGTTTTTTAATTTCAGCTTTTACAGGAATCGTGAATTTATGTGTGCCAAATTATGTTGTAAACATCCTGAAGCTTTATACTGTGAGGCAGTGTTTTGAGAAAGCCAAATGATATTCTAGGATATATTTGTTTTTAAAGTGCCAACCAGGCTTTAACTTGTTCTTCATGGTGCCCAGTTTTAACCTACATGGTATTTTTACCCGAGTTCATTGCAAAATAAAAGAATAATAGCATATCAGAAATTAAAAGAAATTCCCAAGTTTCCTTCAGGGATTAAAAAAAAATATTCCTTTCAGTGACTCAGTGGTAGAGTTCTTGCCTGGTATGTACAAGGACCTGTGTTTCAACCCCAGCATCACATACACAACTTAAGTGTAGGGAAAATAAAATCCAGATGAATAAAATAAATAAAATTGATTCTTTCTCTCTTACTCACTCTTTAAAAAAAAAATTCCTCCTGTCATAGGTAATGCTTATAAATACTCATAAGGCAAACTTACTTGTGACAGCTACTAACTATTCTGCTTACTAAACAAAGTCATATCAAAGTTATAATGTCTGAAAATTAATATAGTATTTTCTTTTTGAATTATGCACCTTAATTTTTCCTTAGTAAAGAGTCCATGTGCAATAGCACATGAATTTTTCAGAGAAGCCTAAAATAACTTTGAAGGTAGAAACGAAGTAACTTTGTAGTAATTCGTATTCATTTAAATAATCAAAAAGAATGCGGAATATGGTTGTATTCCTTAATTACATTATATATACACATAAATGTGCATATATGTGTGTAAAATCCCTTTATTTATATATATCTGTATATGTAAAAGGTTTATATAATCTGTAAATCACTATATAAAAGTCAGATACTTACAGTAAAATGTCAAGTCTTTTTCATCATTTTCAACTCATACATACTCCAATTTAAAATACCACCATTCTTACATATGTTTTAAAGGATAAAGTTATAATTAGATTAAAATTCACTTTTAGAAGAAAATTTAACCTGCAGAGTAAGTGGTTATACATACAACATGCCTCATAATCTCTTCCAGTATTACATTGCTTTGCTTTTCTTGCTCTGTATTGCCTGCAATTATATGTATTCTAATTTTCTTACCATATTTGATACTGTTCTACAATATTTGGGGGCCAGGTCAAATCTTTCTTTGTGCATGACCTTAACAGTCTTAGTGGGTAGATTGTTTTAGGTAAGCAAGCTTGGGATTACCAGCGAGTTAATGGTTGTACTCTAATAATAGTTAAAAGTGCACATTAACAGTTCATTGTTATTTAGACCTCTGAGATGTATGTTTTGCTTAAATAGGTGCAAATGCCCTCCAGATGCTTATAAAAGTATTTATTGGTAATAGAATGGCCAATCAAAGTACATGGTTAGGTGGTGATGTCATGGTGTTGTTTAATATTTTACTGCAGCATAGAGTGCGAGAGCCTTCGTAGCTACCCGCATGTCTCCTGCAGTTGTCCTGTCGGCGTCTCTTTGATCTACATGCTCCTTTTAGTTGAGTGCTGGTGAACGTCCTTCCTGACAGCCCCCTTTGCTCTTGCCTGCCATTATCTGCTGAAGTTCAGAAACCAGAGCATCACTTCAAACAGGAGAGTTAGGGAGCAGCCAGTCAGAAGAGATTCCTGAGGCATGCAAAGTTCTGGCATAATCATTCAAAGATGTTTGGGCAGGGGAGAGGGGGTGGTAGAGGTGCATGTGAGTGCGGAGAGCTGTGGGGGTTGGCCTCTGGTCACTGGTAAATAAGTGCAGTCAGGTGCCAGAGAGTCTAGACACAGTGATTCCAGTCATGGGTCTTTGGTATCTGATACTCAATATGGGACTTGTCTGATTGAACACCGTTGCCTCCTCCTTGGAAAATCTGAAGTCCTTTTAGTGCTTTCCTGTTAAATTAGTAAAAGATGACAATGGACATAGTTAGGATAGAACAAATCTGGTTGTCAACAACTGCACAGACTTTTGGAGTGCCAGGCGTAGCAATCATGTTAAAGACAGTTATGCACTTTTGTACTTGGAATCTGAACTAAATTCTGTTTCAGTGTGAATGGTTTAATTGTAAGTGAAGTGTTTCTCTTTCTTATTATGAAAAGCTAATTCCATGTTGTGATACACGCCATTTATATTTAGTTCTAACTTCTTTCAATTTTGAGACTAGGGATTAAGTTTTTAAACTATGCATTTTTTTAAAAATCTTTATCTACATGAGGAATAACATGGAAATCACTTTATAAAAAATCCATTTTCAAGGGCAATTGTCATACTACAAAAGGTAATTTGAAGGAAATAATTTTTGTTAGTAATAAATATTTTGCCTTCTTAAAACATTTCCTCAGCATAATATTTTCATTATAAACATTACTCAATATTAGTAAAAGTTTGGAAGAAATGTATAATAAGTTTTGAAGTACAGCTTGGGAAACATACTAATTGTACTGCAGTCAGTATGGTGCACATTTACACTAGTTTGTAAATTAATTTTTATGAATTTGTAACTTAATTTTTATTGACAGTTTTACTTACAATTTAACTTTTATTAGTTGGTAGGTAACAAAATTTGTTACATATATCCAGGAAGTTAAAATTATTTTATTTTTGTCATTGACTCTTTGCGCTTACAGCTTTAGTGTTGATGTTCTTTACTCAGATATTCCGTTAGTGGCAACATTTGTGGCTGAAGAACTGCCTTCTAGGAAAGGGCATGGATCCCACTCATTCAGCTGCTGTCCTGTCTCACAGTTTCCAGTGTATAGACTAGTATATTTTATTGGAATTATGTTTAGCAGTGGTACTGTGTTTTAAATTTTGGTTTCCAGTTGTTCATTGCTAGCACCTACAAATGCAGTTGATTTTGTGTGTTGACCTTGTATTATTTTTGAAACACAAGAGTTTATATAGAACTAACAGAGATAGTAATCAAATCAAAATTTAACAGACTGAGATCTAAAATAAATGTTTATTATTCACTTACTGTATATAAGGCACTAGGTCAGATTCATGAATGTATAATATTCTAAAAAGTTTTTTCCCTGAGATAAAACCTAGAAATCTTTAGGGTATAAATCTTAAGAATAACTTCTGTATATTGTTGGAAATTTGGGATTAGAGAAAATATCTTCACACCCTAAGTTAATTTGTCTATTTTCTAATCAAAGTAGATTAGCTTCTCCAAAATACAGCATAATGTTCATTTCTCTTTTAGTAAGCAGCTATCACTCTTACTGACAAATCTAGATTACTGCTGTCACAGGTAGCCTGTGTATTCCTTCCTAATGTCTCTCTCTGCTGCTTCTCAGACTTCCCTTTCCTTTCTCTTATCATTAAATACAGTTCTTTTCTCATTTTATGCCTGCATACATGTTATTGAATCTAGCCTGAAGCTTCAGTTATCAATCATATATGGCAATTCCTAACATCAAGTCCCAGTCCTGACATTTCTTCTAACTTCGGCCTATATTTATAACTTCCTACTGAATATTCTGCCCTAGACTATTAGAAGCGCAGTATCTTCCCTTCAAGGTTTCTCCTACCCTTGTTTCCCTCTTATGTAGATGTTAGCACCATTGTCCGTTCCATTATTTAGGGTACACTCATAAGAGTCATCTTGGACTCCTCTTCTTGCTTAAACCCAACATCTTCTAGTCAGTTATGAAATCCCACTTTGCTCCTGTCTCCTGTGCAGATCTCTAATCTTTTTTATTTTTGAACAACCATACAAGTTTTTTAACAAAATAATATAAAATGTGTATAGATTCTGGATATTATAATTACCCCCAGGAGTGCCCCCCCAATTACCCTCCCTTATCCCGCCCTTCCCCTTCCCACTATATCTCTAAAAAAAGTATTAGGTTGTAAAACATTACATCTTATCTGGATTTAACACATGCTAATAGACCAACTTTTTCACTGTCCAGGGTCTAGTCCCCACCTCCACAGATGAGTGGAGACAATCGACCCTTAGTTTTCTGGGTTAAGCTGATTTTACTCAGCATGATCTCTTCCATAGCCATCCATTTACCTTCAAAGGCTGCAATATCATTGTTTCTAATTGCTGTGTAATATTCCATGGTATAAATGTACCACAGTTTTTGGATCCATTCTTCCAGTGAGGGACATCTGGGTTGTTTCCATAGCCTAGCAATAGTAAATTGTGCTGCTATGAA
>PVKS010029294.1:0-25517 GCA_004027875.1 Aplodontia rufa | reverse complement strand
AAATTTAAAAAAATAAAGGAAGAGAGCTTTCACCACCAACACTTACCCCAGCCTCGTTCCCACCAGACAAAACCGTCCTGTCCCTCTTTCTGCTTCTGATGCCAGGTAGATGGCAACAGATAGTCCACACAACTTGTCACCCTTGGTGCTCATTTTACCTGCTTTCAGTGGCAATATCCTCTTGGACTAGAAAGAGTGCAGATACTAAGAGGTCCCTGTGACCATGGGTATGCCCTACAGGTCGCAGGCTAAGAACAAGGACTGTGATCAATACTAAGTCTGCCTTTTTCTCAGAAGCCCTGTACCCTAAAAAGAATCCAAGAGAGCTAGCAGCATATCAGAGACTCACTTCTGGGGGACAAAACAAACAACAGAGCAACTCCTTATATTGCTATAGAACTTTATGGGTGTGTAGGTAGAACTTACATGATGGTAGAAAAGAACATGCGTCAGAGGTCTGTCACCTGCAGGATTTGCTAATAAAACACAGGCTTTGTACCCACAGAGCTACCTCTAGAAAAGCTTGAGAGTTTTTAGTTTCCATGGGTCTAATCACTTACTCATGCAATCTAAGACTTCTGTCTTCCAGATATAACATAAAACTGACTATCAGTGCCTGCAAGTGTCTACTGGATGGACTCTTTGGTCAGTTTACACATATGAAAGAAGAACGGAAAGCAAGTGTGGAGGCACTGGTGGGAGCCAGGGTTGAAGGAGGAGATCAGAGATTTGCACTATCCCTTAATCAGCATCCTTGAACTCACTGCTCCTTCACCTGCGGTGCTCCTTCCCTGGGTCCGATCAAGGCCGGCACCTTCTCATTCTTAGCTTTGCCTTAAGTGGTATCTCCTCAGAAAAGCCTTCCCTGGCCACCAGCATTACTCCTACATCCAGAAATTTTCCCTTTTCCAACACTTTGCTTCAAGTATATCATCATTTGGTGATACATCAATTTTTTTTTGAGAGAGGGACAGTGAGAGAGACAGAGAAAGACAGAAACAACTTTATTCAGTTTTTCACATGGCCTTAGTTGCTCTAACACTCAGTTGTGTAAGTTGTGCTGGGATTTGAACCTGGGTCCTCGTGCTTGCCAGGCAAGTGCCGAAACTGCTGAGCCACCGCTCCAGCCCCTGTCAATCTTAATTTTTATCCGTTAAGTTGCTCTTTGTAAACTCCACAGGGAGCAGGTATATTATCTGTCTTCATCACTGTTACAAAGTCATTGTGTGGTAAAGTGTTTAGCACATATTAGGAATCCAGTCAATACCTAACAAATTAATGCCAGTTCAAAGAAACCATCTGGAGCCAGGCATGGTGGCACACACCTGTTATCCCAGCAGCTTAGGAGGCTGAGACAGGAGGATCACAAGTTCAAAGCCAGCATTAGCAACTTAGTGAGGCCCAAATCAACTTGGGAAGACCCTGTCTCAAAATAAAAAAATAAAAATGGGTGGGGATGTAGTTCAGTGGTTAGGTTCCCCTGGGTTCAATCCCTATTATTAAAAAGAAAAAAACTTTTGGGGTGTGGGGATAAGCCTGGTGGAGCTGGTGAACTAGGAGGAGGTCATTTCCCACCAATGAATTTCTATCCCATAAAGTAATTCAGTTGCTTGGTGTACCTTAAGCTCTGAAATGAAGGATGACACAAATATCAACCAAGAGGAACAGCGTGGGGCGTTGTTGCAATTGTGGTTTCAAAGAAGCAATGCTCTTTCTTTGTAACACATTTCATCTCTACAGGGTGATCACTGCTGCGTAGACTGATTGTTTTATTTCTGAACAACATTTGAATATAACCTGGGTGTCCCAAGTATAAAAATATGAAAGTGTTTTATACTAAATCTAAAGGATGGGAGGATGACTATAATTCAAAAACATGATAAAATGAACATGGCATTGAAGTATTGTGACAGACGTTATTTTGGAGAAAATACCTCTGGGACTAATGAAGGTTAGAAGCACGACTTTTGAAACCCGATGCACAAACTTATCTATTCATGCACACGTTGCCAAAGGGAATGAAACGTGAGTTGAAGGGGTCTTTGTTTAAGAAAATATAAGCTTTGCACTGGATTTGAACATGAGAGCCTCCAAAGGACTTCTTTGTGTGAGTTTCCTCTTTGGTGTGAGCACCTGGCTCCTATTTAGATAAATGAGAGTCATACATATTCACCCAAAGCCGCAGGCACCTCTGTGCAACACCATTCTGGACACTCTCCTTTTAAGTTGACCTTTTTTTTTTTTTTTAACATTCACTTATGGATGAAATGTGCCTCGTTGTGGAGAGAGAGAGGCGCATTGATATATTCAGCTGACTCTTCAGCTTGCAAGTGATTAAGTGAACTGAAACTAATTCAGGGCTCCACTTTACATTTCTGGCAAATGAGCAAATATGCAGATTTGTATCAAACAGATGTGTGTGCTAGTTACCCCAGGAGCAGTTCCAGAAGCTGAGGTTCATTGAGCTGGCACTGCAATTAGTGAGAACATCACGACAAGTATACAGTTACTCTGGAACCTGTTGGGTCTTCCTCTGTTATCAATTTCATTTCATTTAATCCCAGTTCAGGCTGAACTTGCAGCGAACTCTACCATTCAGGATGGCAATCTGAGATTGGCACAACTTTTGTGGCTGCCCTGTGTTTTGGGGTAGTTAGGAAATTGTCTTTGAAATGGTCATAATTCGTATCCCAATGGCCTCTCTCGCGGATTACAATGCTTTATTGATGCTGCCGTTGTGATTGTTTACAGGACTTTACAATATTACCATTGTAAATTTCTACCCGTGGAAAATGTGAATCCCAAAGGAGAGGTTGGGGGAGCCCAAGAGGCACCTCATGCTATCATTCAGTTCATTCATTCATTCAGGTACTCAGTGAATCGCAAGAGGCCGAGCCCAGGACTGGGCATACAAAGGTGTTACAAAAGAGGCTTCTATGGTTGTAGAATTCAAAATGGGAGAAGTAGAAGAATCTGGATAAATGATTACACAGTGTGGCGAGCGCAGAGTGAAAACATGAACCCTACGTTGTGAGAAAACAAAAGATTCCACAAACCATTCCACCAGGGAAGACCCAGGAAGGCTCCCTGGAAGAGAGGATATTTGAGCTGGGTAAATAAAGTCTACCAGAGAAAAAGGAACTTCACATTAATGAAGGACATGCAAGGACACAGACTCGTGAAAGGATGGCATATGTTTTAGAAACAGTTCAACATGGCAAATATTAGACACTTTTAAATATGAGATTAGAGAGAAGAATCTCAAACATCTCGATTTACTACGGTGTTGGCATTTCAGTAGTTTTTCCATGGCAACTTTGTGGTCAGAAGAAATAAAATAAAATTTCCACTCATTAAGTATTTAAGGTAAAATAACATTTAGGTCCTAATAAAGAAAAATCTCTTTTTATTTCCTTCTGAAATATGACTACTTATTTGGAGAATGTGTATCATTTGGGTACTGCATAATTTCTCAGACCTTTGAATCACAGCAGAAACTGACATAAAATCCCAGCTTCAAGTATTAATTCCACAGACCCTGTCACTGTGTAATGTTGAAACTATTGTTTACCTTCGGTAGTAGCTAGCTTTGAGCATTCTGAAATCAAAAATGTAAAATTCCCTGCCACACCCTGGAAATTTTCAGATGGCATCTAAAAACACCTGCGCACTTAGTCTGGGAATCACCGGACAAGTGAATAGGTGGATATCACTTGATAAAACTTTATATAACAGGGAACGCTTCAGAAATGCGATGATACAGCCATGACAATGAATAGATAATCAACCAGCAAAATCTTTGAACTAAATTTTTAACAGTGATTTGAAAAGATGTTCAAAAGGGAAGGAATAGGAAGGATATCAAGGAGACTGGAGGGAGGGAGTATGGGGGAATCAACTCAGAAGGAGATCTCCGACCTCCACGAGAAGCCCATTTAACACAGGGGTTCAATTGGGGGAAACAGAACCATGGGGAACCCAAGGGGGGAAACCATGGAATGGCATCAATCTTGGCTAACTATGTGAATATACTTTGGTTCTTAATTGTTTGATAATGATTCCCCCTCAATTGTAAGTCCATATTCAATTAATAAAAAATAAATAAAAATACAGAATTTTCTTTTAAAAAAAGAAAAAGATGTACATAAGACAGGCAAATAAAACATTCATAATAAAGGAAACAGAGATCCTTTTATTTCTTTGTCCTAATGCACAGTGACTTTAGGAATTGTTAGACAGGTTTTTTTTTTTTTTAAAGAAGGACGGTGAGAGAGAGCAAGACAGAGAGAATCAATTTTTATTGAGTTTTTCACATAGCTTTAGTTGCTGTGACACTTAGTTGTGTATGTGGGTGCTGGGGTTTGAACCCGTGTACTCACACATGCTGGGCAAGAGCCATAACCACCAAGCCACCGCTCCAGCCTTGTTATACAAATTTAAGGACCAGCATAAATGAGTCTTCACTAGCCTATTTGTATACATCAACTAAAGTGACATTCATTTTTAAAAGTAGAAAACTTGTTCACAAATTTTCAGAGCACCATTATTCTGAATAGCAACAATAACAAAAAAAAATCAACCCATATGTTCATTCAAGTAATGAATGGATAAACACATTTTGGTAAGTACATATAGTGGAATACTATTTACTCATGAAAAGAAATGAAGTACCAGTAGATGTTACAACATTAAAGAACTTCAGAAATGTTATGCCAATGAAAGAAGCCAGACACAAAAGTTCACACATCGTATGATTCTGTTTATATCTAGAGTAAACAAATCCATAGAAATAGAAAACTGTCAAAGGCTAGAAGGAGGGAAGAATGGGAAATGACTGCTTATGGGCTTTCTTTTGGGAGTGATAAAAAAATATTCTAGATTAGACAGTGGTGATGGTCGCACAACTTTGAGGATATACTAAAAGACACTGAATTATGATTTTTAAAGAGTGAATTTTATGGAATGTGAATTATACCTCAAGGAGAAAGAAAAACAGATGACATCAGCTGCCCAAACTCCCATTCTCCACTCCAGTCTTCTCAAAGACAAGGATTGTCGGCTAAACCAATAGGGACATAACGAATATGGTATTACTTATTTTTCTTGGATGTGAACACTGCTAGGCCCTGAATTTACAGGAATTTGTACCCTGGAGCATGACTCTAGGAGCCTCACCAGGATTCAAGGTATCACCTGAATCCATAAACAATGTGCCCTTCAGCAGTTGGGCCTGGGTTGGGCCATCATGGTGCTCCAGCCTCTGGCACATCCCCCTGCATTTCCCCAGGACCCTGTAGTGTAGACAGGTTCACCTCACTGGAACTGCAGACACTGACGGGAACAGTCAACACAACCAATGAGAAACCTTTCCCAAACTGCAGCTTCCTGGCTTCCACACCGCTCTTCAGTTATATGTAAAGTCACCACTGGGGGCCAACAGGATGAAGGGTGCCCAGAACCTTTCCCTACTTGTTTTGCAATTGCCTGTTATGGTTTGGATGTGAGGTGTCCTCAAAAAGCTCATGCTGAGACAATGCAAGAAGAAGGTTTAGCAGTGAAACGATTGGGTTTTGAGAGCCTTAACCCAATCATTGAATTAATCCCCCAGAGGGATTAACTGGGTGGTGACTGAAGGCAGGTAGGGTGTGGTTGGAGGAGGTGGGCTCTCAGGCACAAGCCTTTGGGGTATATATTTTGTGTCCGGCAAGTAGAGTCTCTCTGTCTTTGCTTCCTGATTGCAATCCCCTGTGAATCTATAATTATTTCAGAACAAAAAGACTTCAGAAAAAGCACATATGTAAATATTTGATTATTTAATTTGAATATGCATTTTGCCAGCAATGGATCACCATTAAAAATGAAGTTCTAGATTGTATCACTTGCTTGCATTACCAAAGAGAGCCCCGATACATTCACACCACAAAAGCAAAACGTGACCCTGCACTTTCGTTGCTAAGGTTATCTCCGGGTATTTCCTACGCTGCAATAAATTTAAAATTCTCACACTTCAATCAAATGATGTTGAAAAGACACCCAAATGATACTTTTATGGCTTTAGAATGTCCCAGGGACTTTCGGTATTCCTGACATTGGTTAAGTTCTGAAAATACAAGAACATGGGTCCTACTCACTAAGAGCAAACTTTAAAAAAAGGGGGAGGGAGCAAAGTTTTATTTTGTAAAATTAAAAGAGTTGTCATAGATATATTCACAAAATGATTTCATTTCTTTTGAACACATAGTCGGTAGTAGGATTGCTGGATCTTATAGCAGTTCTACTTTTTGGTCTTACCACAAGGAAATGATAAATGTTTGAAATGATAAATATCTTAAATATCCTGAGTTGATCAATACACAATGTAGAAACTTACTGAAACATCTCACTATACCCTATAAGGTTGTACGATTATTATCTGTCAGCAATAAATATATAAAGTAACTTAAAAAAGAGCAATATTTGTAAAATGTCAAAAAAAGCAAGAAAGGAAGGGATTGATTTTTCTGGGGAGGGTAAGGGAGATGTCACAGAAGTAGAGGTTGAACTCTACTTTCAGGTATGAGCTAACATTTTGTAGGAGAAAAAGTAAAAGGATCCCAGGCAGAAAAGACCAGAAATCCAAACACACCTTCAAGGATGTTTTTTTTTCTCCATCAAGAAGAATTTCTTTTTTAGCTAGATTATATTTCCATTTAGAAGAAACTTGCTTACACATATATTTTTTAAATAAGTAACAGCATAGAAGAACTCAAAGAGAAAAATAAAAGTCCTTCCTTTCTTAAATCCATCACATCTGCCAATCCCACTTCCTGGGGATACAAGGTTTCTTGTAACCCCAAGATTTTCCATGTATGAAAAGGCTTTGAACCACACAAACAGGATTAAGCTTTAAATTCTGTTCTGAAACTTGCCTTTTTTTACTTAATGATATAATGTTTTGGATTACTTTGTTTTTTGAACCAGGGGTCAAGCCCAGGTTGGGCTTGAACTTAGAATCCTCCAGCCTTGGCCTCTCAAGTAACTGGGATTACAGGCACATCCTATGAACCCAGCAATAAATATATATATATAAAAGTGATCAGGTCATGTTACTCTTTTTAAAGCCCACGTAGAATTCTTTTGAATAGCTGTATGATCATTCATTTAAGCAGTCCCTAACAGGTTGATGTTGACGCATCAGAGACGCACGTACGGCAGGGACAAGTTCCATCAGGTCTATAACTCTAGCAGATATTAAAAGAAAGGAGAGCTTTTTACTCAGCAGGTTGCTATAATAAGTTATCTTAAGGAATAAAACTGCAATCTTCAAGTTATCTATCTAACCACACACCTATAATCACAAATCACAATCTAATCACCCTGGATGGGGACTCTAGGACTCTGTTCTCTTTCTTCCAAATACCTATAATATTTCAGAAAAGTTCCTTGATATTTTGGATCTTTATTGAGACATCTGAGAAAAGATAAGATTCTTTTTATCCATATTCATAAAGCATTTTTAAAGAAAAGTAACTATATTGAAAAAAGAAAAACTACAGAATAACCACCAGGTCAGTGGACGTAGAACACCCAAGCCATGGCAGTGACTCAGATAAGGGATGCTTGACCTGCGTTCCCCTATCTGAAGTGCTTGGGGTCAGTGGTGTTTCAACATGCAGATTTTTCCCCCATTTTAGAACATGTGAGTGTACATACTGAGATATCTCAGGGATGGTCTTCACATATAAACACAGAATTCATTCTGTTTCATGTACACCTTACACACACAGTCTGCAAGTATTTTAAATGATGGCTTTAGAGCAGCTGCAGTATTTATCTACTTTTGACAAGAAATCCGCTGTGGAATTTTCCACTTGTGGTATCGTATCAGCACTCAGAAAGTTGCCATTTGGGGGAGCTTTTTGGATTAGGAATGCTCAACTCACAATTATAACTTAGCCTCACCCTGCTTCCCTTCCTCCTGCACAGGGAGAAACATCCTCCCCCCGAGTTGCAGCAGCACTCTCCAAAGAGGGCTGGGTAGATCTGCAGTACAGCAGGGGCAGGGGAAAGTAGCAGAACCTCCAAGACTTCTTCTCATGCTCCCATCCTTACTTAGTGCTTATGTTTTATTCTTTTTCTTTTGAAATTTTATTTTTCTTTTATTCATTTTTATTAGTTAAAAATAGTCTTACATTTAGGAGGGAGTCATTGTCAGACAATCAAGAACAAATGTATAATGACAGAGCAAGCCCAGGCTGATGCCATTCCATGGTTCTCCCCTTGGGTTCCCCACGGTTCCATGTTTCCCCCTACTTAACCCCCGTATTAATTGGAACTCTCATTTTGTTTTATTCTTAATTTTTTTTTAAGAGAGAGGGACAGTGAGAGAGACAGAGAAAGAGAGGAACAACTTTATTTAGTTTTTCACATGGCCTTAGTTGCTCCAACACTCAGTTGTGTACGTGGTGCTGGGGTTTGAACCCAAGTCCTCCTGCTTGCCAGGCAAGCACCGAAACCACTGAGCCACCGCTCCAGCCCCTTAAACTTAAATTTTGATTACACTTTTGGCACAGAAAATTTTACCCAAAATATATTTTCCTATTTGAAACCCTTTCAATTGGTTGCCCTAAGTGAGTGAAAATTAAAATGTGAAGTTTTTTATTTTCTTAGATTCTAAGTCTTTTTTAAAAAAAAATAGGCTTCTGGATTTGAATTATCATTACAAATATTATTTGTGCACCATTATGGAAACTGATATAATATATTACACTAAAGGTTAAAAATGGAAATACTCATCATTATAGGGTTTGCTTATTTTTCCCCAATCAGTTCCTATATCCATAGATGAATATAACTTATTGCTAAAATTAGATAAAGCACAGAATTAAAACTGTCCTGACTTCTCTTTTTTATACATGAACATGTTGAAAATACTTACAGACCCCAATCAGTATTGCAATGTTATTCAATTGCTAAATTCCCTTTGAGTTACACTTCCCAAAGTACAGCACAGTTATGTATTCTCGAAGTTTATTTTCAAATGATCTATAAGCTGACAACTCGACTGGATGCTCCTTCAATTTTGCTTCCAGCCAAGAATTAGAAAACCTTAAGAAGCAATCTCTAACCATTCTCCACAGCCTCTCTCTTTCTGAGGCCCACACCAATATTTCAAATTATCCCTCTGTGTGATGGTTTTAGACTGCAGGGCATTGTTCTATAGTAACATTTGGGATGGGATGATTATGTCTTTCCTCCGGAAAACAGAAGAGAGGAAACGGAAGTCATTCATTATGAAAGAAGAATCAGGAAAACAACTGAACCACGTAAGCATTTTCAGGCGGATTTGTTGATCTGCAAGTTGAAGATCTCAAAATTGATTGCATCAAAATTCTCCACACTCAGAAAACACAGAGCACCTTTCCCAGTGCTACACCCCAACTGTCCGTGTTGAATCAACTCCAGCCAGAAGGGAGGGGGCTGAGCCTCAAGGCTGGCATCTGCTGGCGAAAGAGAGCAGTGAGAAATCTCCACCACAAGGTAGCAGAAGGACGCTTAGGACAGGAGACCACTGCTCAGTGTTCAGTGGTTTGGAATCTGTCTGTAAATTGCCCTTGTCTTCCTCAAACCTGGCTAAAACTGCCCATGCACAAGTGCATCTCAGCAGTGGGTTTGTGCAAATCAGACAAAGAATGAGTTCTACTTTTGGAACAAATGAAGAGGAGAGACAGGGAAAACCAAAATACCACGGAAGCAGAAACTCAGCCAGAGCTTGCTGTGGGAACAGAAGCCTCCAGGAAATCACAGAACCCTTGGGGAAGCCATTGGATGTCACCCAGGAGGTGAAGCAAGAGTTTATATTCATTTTGTCTTGATTTCAGAGGACAAGATGAACTTAACTAATTGCTGAATGACTCAGGGCTAATTAATGCCTGGAATAAAGGGGGCAGAAGCCAACTAAAGTCCTTGGCCACTAGGATCTTGTAAATAGCTGACACAGGGGCTTGAATAGAAAACATGTGCTTAAAACTTCCTGCTCTACCCCTGGTGACCTGGAGAAGTTATTGCCCTCTCCAAGGATCAGTGTCTTCATCTGCAAAGTGAAGGTATTGGCTCTATTTGATGCATGCATTCCTTGTGAAGATTAAATAAGATCAACAAGATCATGTGTGTAGTATGTTGATCACAATTGCTCTGTTTTAAAATGATTATGAACTATTAGTTTATCTTTTTTCTCTACTGATATAATCAGGTTTTTTTTACACTTTATACAATTCAATTCACTCATTTATTCAACAAAGATTTGTGGATTTTTTAATGTTTGGGGCACAATGAGAACAAAAATTAAATTTTTACATACTACTGGTTTTATTTGTTTATCAAGAAGTGTATCTTCCTCCCTAAAGGATTTAGAGTCATAAAGTATACATAGGATAATAAAAAGATTTTATTCCACAGATTTTTAAAAACTCATAGCATAGGAAGAATTGTTGTCACATACTAAGATCAAAACAAGGAAAGTTAATATATAGAAACATATGCCATAATGGCCTACATGGTCAGTTATTAAAAGGAGATTGTGTACTTAATGATGAATTGCCTAATTACCAAAGCCAAGCCAAAACCATGGTCAATTACAAAATTCGCTTTGCCCGAAAGATGGAACAAATGTCACTTATTGGAGAGGTTAGAGCTGTCTGTAGCTGTGAGACCTGAGGAAAATTATCCCAGGTGACACTGGTAGACTCTGCACAGAGTGACGCAGAAGAATATTCCTACAATCACTATTGCACATTTATATGTAATGATTAAAATAAAAAGGACACTGGAAATCTCTACTGAGAACCTATAGGAAAGCAAGGGGAATGAATTCTTTCCAAAGGCAGGAGTTAAGAATTATTGTTGCTCCCTCCCACACACAGGCCCATCCACACTTATGGTGGAAAGCAAGAAGGGATTGTACCTGGCTGTAGAGCCCCATAAAATTGCATGTTTTCTTTACGCGAGCTTCTTTCAAGGGCTCTGAGGGCTTAACGCCAGAACACAGTAAGTGGAAATGACACTGTGATCAGAGCTGGTCCTGAGTTAATTTAGAATGTGAGCAGCACAAGCTTTCAATTCAGGGAACAAGGTTGCTCACTTGATTGCAGACCTCTTTGCCCTATTCCAGATGCAGATTTCACATTCCTAGGGTAGGGCCAGTGTGTAACATTTGTAAGGAACTCTCCAAGGATTCCATGCTGATGACCCATGGACCACAGTTTTGCAAAACACTAATTGAGGAAGGATGGACAAATCCCTCTCTGCCTGATAAGGAACTATAGAGAGGAGCAGATTGTGGTCAAGGTTACAGTTACTGGCAAGAGTCCGGGGTATGTGTTCATGCTGCAGGTGTTAAAAGGAACTATATGTTTGAATCATCTTACAACAATTAAAAACATAAGCAGAATTATGTCAGACTAGAAAATGGAGCTGGAGGAAAATTCCCAAGTTTGAGCCAAGATTTCTTCATAACAGTTTCCAGGCTGGATCAGAAATTCAACCCTGGAAGATATCACTGATGTCATTTCAGTTTGGAAAACAATTAAGACATTTATAAACTGATCACCATTGTCATCTTTTCAAAACTCCCAATGATTCACCCATGAGACAGCTCATTTTATTTTTTATTTTTGAGAGAGAATCAGTTTGATTTAGTTTTTCATGTGGCTTTTATTGCTGCAATACTTCGTTAGGGATGTGGTGCAAGGGTTCAAACCTGTATCCTGCATGCCAGGGAAGGGCCATTAAACCCTGAGCCACTGCTCCAGCCCCAATAATGTGCTTTTTTCTGTCACTTTCTCATTTTTTAATTTAATTTAATCGTTTACATTTTTTCATTAAGGAGGCTGGAGCGGTGGTTCAGTAGTTTTGGCGCTTGTCTTGCTTGCATGAGTACAGGGGATCAAACCCCAGCACCACGTACACAACGCAGTGTCAGAGTAACGAAGGCCACATGAAAAACTGAATAAAATTGCTTCTCTCTTTCTCTTTTTCTCTCTCACTGTTCCTCTCTCTTTAAAAAAAATTCATTAGGGAGCAAGAGTGCTCATTTTAAACTCTTCCTGGGGAAATTTCCACTTCACTCCTCACACTCCTTTTTTTCCACGATGCCCATTTATGAAACATAGAGCTAGAGGATGGGATAAAATTGGTCACCCCGGTCAATTTTGCCTAGTTAAAATGAGTTGCCAATAAGTTGGAAAAAGTGCCCCTGAGTATGTAAATAAGTTGAGCCAACTATGCCTAACTTTTAGCCATGAGACAATTAATTTTCAAAGTGCAAGTCCCATAAATGTTTATCTGAAAGGTTTTAGAATAGCTGGTTCAAGCCAATCTTATTGACACTACCAAGAGAGCTGGCCACTTTTGAGACTAATTCTATGAACATCTACCTTCAGCAAATAGGACCACGGGGGTATAATCCTACTGCATGTAAAAGAAGTTCAAATCATCACAAATATACAGTTTTTAATGAGGGATGTGACAGAGAAGCAAAATATATCCCTCTGTTAAACCTGTACTGACCTGACCTTTCAGTATACTGCTCCTCCTTCAGGTTTTGAGTCACAATGGTGTTAATTTACAAATTGTGTATACACATCAGCAATCAGGGTACATACTCTGTGTATCTTGACTCTGTCTGGTTCAAGTCCAAAACCAAGGGCAAAACTGAATCACCTTGTCCCTGACCTATTTCTGTTTAACCATAGTCAACAGGAGAAAAAATTCCTGAAGTCCACTTCTCAGTCTAGAAACCAAACCAGCAATTCGTTGAGGAATAGCTAATACCTTACAGACAGAGTGTCCCAAGTGATTCAGTAATTGTTACAGTTGGTTTGGATCTAAAATATCCCCGAGAAGCTCATGTGTTGAAGGCTTGGTCCCCAGTGCAGCAGTGTTTAGAGAAATAGCCTTTGGGAGGTGACTGGATCATGATTGCTCTGACCTTATAAATGGACTGATCCATTTGTGGATTCACAGCTGACTGGCATTAGAAAGTGTGGAAACTTTAGGGCTTCGTAGGAAGAAGTAGGTCATTGGGGAATTGGGGGCATGCCCTTGAAAGGTAGATTTGTTGTTGGCCCCTTCTTCTACCTCTCCCTGTTTCTTGGCTGCCATGAGCTGAGCAGCTCTGCTCCACTAGGCCTTTCCGCCATGATGTGCTGCCTCCCCACAGGTCTAAAATCCAAGTGACCATGGACTGAAACTTCTGAAACTGTGGGCCTTGATCAATCTTTACTCCTGTACCCCTTTATACTGACTTCCTCAGGTATTTTGTCACAGTGACAGAAAGCAGACTAACAGTAATTAAGATAAAGAATTTTCTTGTTTAAATATGGAATAGACCAATGTGTTCTTATCCACTTAAGAATACCAGTTAAGGACCACTTCCCCTGCTTTTACCACATGAAAGATAATGGCCAAGAGGTGGGGTCTCCTCTGCATTTCTTAGCCACAATATCTCTGATTTTATCTGTTTTCTTTGTCTATTCCTCCATGAACCATTCCATCTCAGTAAACCAGTTGTCTCAGAAAATGTTTAAATATATCACACTGAAATTATCCTGAGTCCATCTACACAGGATACTCTAATAACATTATAAGTAAATAAAATAACCATCCATTATGATAAACCACAAGGAATTAGGTAGCAGGAAGTATTCACCAGGTATTTTAATTAACTTTAGTAGCTAATTAACTATATTAATGAGGAAGCACTATCAGACCAAATAAATTCAGGGCATTTTGTTTCTTGGCTTATAAAACTAGGACAAGAAGACTGGAGCAGTAGCTAAGAGATTGGAGCACTTGCTTGGAATGTGCAAGGAACCAGGTTCAAACCCCAGCAGCACATACACAACAAAGTGTCAGAGAAACAAAGGCCAGATTCAAAAATAAATAAAATTGATTCTCTCTCTCTCTCTTTAAAAGAAAAATAAAATTAAGACAAAACTCTGAATGTCAACAAAATAAAATTTAGGCTTATCCAATTTCACAGAATTTTCACACCATTGAATCAGCAATCTCATTTCAGCTGCCCCAAATTAGAGTCCTATATATGGAATTTGCAATACTGAAGTTCAAAAATAAAATCAGTGATAACCTCTCCAAACTTCAATTTTCTTTTTCTTTTCAGTACAGGGGTCAAACTTAGAGCTTCATGCATATAGATTCTATTTTCATATTTAGTTTCCTATGATACCTTATAACCTGATCAGTTTGGGAAATTGTTTTGTCTCTGTTTCTTTATTTTCAAGTTAACAGAAAATGTTTATTAAGCCAAAAATTTGGAGGAGAAATATTTACAGTTTCATTAATTTGTCCACAATTTGTTAAAAACAAAGGAGAAAATTACGAAAGAATTTCAAGTTCAGTTTCAAGATCTTCAAGTGGTAAAAAATTAACAACAAAATTAGAAAGCACCTCCTTCCACCTCACTCTCCACAATTAATCTCATGACCACATTTACAGAACATAGCCCTAAAGGATAGCATAAAAATAGACCACTCAGGCCAATCTACATATCCCAAGGATGGAAATAAGGAGGAAGAGGCTAAATATTTTGTCTTTCACACCATTTCAAGGTCAAAAATCACATTTAACAGTGCTTCCCTATAGATATATGTTTCTCTTTCAAAGAAATATCATCAACGTGATTTAAACACAATAATCTGGCTTTTTAAATTTTTAAAATATTTTTAACAAAAACTAAAGATCACTAATAAAACCCTATGAGGTATATACTAACTCATATACTAGAAAACTTGGACTTAAAGGGTTTTAAAGAGCCATTTACTTTGAATCTGGAGTTAGAAAGTAAAATTAAAAAAAAGTTTTATGGTTGGGACATGGAGTATTCTTGAGAGTCACATGTGCTTGGTCCCCAGATAAATAATGTTCAGAGGTGGGGCTTTGGGGATCATGAGGGCTCAAGCATCATCTGTGGAATAATCCATTGATGACGAGTAATTTAATGCCATTATTGGGAGGAAGTAGAAAGTGTAGGAGGTGGGGTCTATTTGGAGGAAGTAGGTCACTGCAAGCATACCCTAGTGCAACCAACCTGTCACTAGCCCCTTCCCTCCCATGATTCCCAGCCACCAAGTAAGCAACTCTGCTCCACCAGGATGCCCGGCCTCACCACAAGCCCAAAGCAATGGAGCCAGTGGACAATGGCCTGAAACCTTTGAAACCATGAACCCAAGCAAACCTTTCCTCCAACAAAGATGATTTGCTCAGGTATTTGTCTTAGCAATGAAAAGCTGACTAACACAGAAAGTATCTTTATTATTTATTTATTTTGTCATCAGGGATTGAATCCAGGTGTGCTTAACCACTGAGCCACATCCCCAGCCCATTTTTTTTTTAATTTCTTTTTTATTTTAAGACATTGTTGAGGTAGACTTTGAACTTGCAATCCTCCTATCTCAGTCTCCCAAGACACTGGGAGTATAGGCCTGTGCCACCATGTCTAACCCGTAAAAAGTATCTTGAAAATGAGCAAGTCTAACCATCCACTTAATGCAAAAACTTCATCTACATCCTCTCTAGCTATTCAAACAGTATTTTGTTTGAATACTTCCTTATGATTCAAGAAAACATATTTGATTTTGAACAACACTTATTTTTAGAAAGTTCTTTCTCATATAAAGGTAAAATCCACTTTTCTATGAATTTCCTGGTGCGTCTTTGTTGAGCTACACAGAATAGACCTAATCCCCTTACATATATGACCTTAAATTGGGGAAGGATCCATATTAGTGGCTCATGTTCACCCCATTATAACTCTGGTCATGCACTCGTGCACTTATGTATACATTTCTTAAAAAAAAAAAAGTGGGACAGTGAGAGGTAGAGAGAGAGAGACATAAAGAGGTAAAGAGAGAAAAAGAATCAATTTTATTTAGTTTTCCATGTGCTTTTCATTACTCCAACACTTCATCATGCGCATGGTGCTGGGGTTCAAACCCACATCCTCACGCATGCCAGGCAAGCACCATAACCGCCGAGCCACCACTCCAGCTTCTCATATACAATTCTTAAGAAGCTCTCAAAGTGTTGATCACACTAAATCTAGCCTTTTAATTTTAAATTTTATGTTTACTTATTTAAGTTTTGTACCCAGAATTGATTCCAGGGGCCCTTAACCAGTGAACCACTTCCCCACTCCTTTTTATTTTTAATTTTGAGACAGGGACTCACTAACTTGCTTAGGGCCTTGCTAAGTTGCTGAGGCTTGCCTTGAACTTGCAAGCCTCCTACCTCATCCTACAGAGCTGCTAGGATCACAGGCATGTGCCACCATGCCCAGCTAAATTTAACCTTTTTCATATGATATGTAAATGTACACATGGGATCCTCAAATCCTTTGACCTGGATATTCACACAATGGTTGCGCTGAACCCCACATTTGTGTTGCAGTGTTTTTAGAGCCACATAACAGCCTACAACCTCTGTATCTTTTTTCATGTGAACTGTATTTAAGTTACCATTAAGCAGTTGATTTCTTAATGGAGTTCATCACATTAATTGTGATAAACTTTCATTTCTTTGGTGATAAATTTATGCTGACTTGATATTGTCATCTAACATATAAGCTATTCCAAATTTTTCCATTCACAATTTTGATACGCTTTCTACATTTTCACCCAAATCAATGGTAAAGATATTGACAAGATTGTGATGGCATCTTCCTAAATTAATTACTATTAACAAATAGTCTCTGGCCATGAGTGATGTCTCCACCTAAAGGGATATAAACTTGCCAATGTGTCTAGTTATTTTTTAATATAAAGAGGGAAGGACAGTGAGAGAGAGAGACAGAGAATCAATTTTTATTGAGTTTTTCACATGGCTTATCGTTGCCACTTAGCTGGGGTTTGAACCTGTGTACTTGTGCATGCTGGGCAAGCACCGTAACCACCCAGCCACCGCTCCAGCCCCCAATGTGTCTGTTTTTAAATAAACACATTGTATAAATACACCATCACTATGCAGTGGCCCAGCGGTTGGAACACTTGCCTGGCATGCAGGAGGACCCAGGTTCAAACCCCAGCACCACATACACAACTAAGCGTCAGAGAAATAAAGACCAGATGAAAAACTACATAAACTTGATTCTCTTAAAAAAATAAATAAATATAAAATGCAAGTTTTATTATTAGGCAGGTATGGTAAGGCTGAAGACCAGGAGATATTTGCCACTGGAAAACTCAATTTAATTATTCCACAATGTACATATATATCATACCATCACATTGTACCCTATAAATATGTATAATTATTATTTGATAATTACAAATAAATTTATTTTTAAGAAATACTTTTGTTAATTTAGCTAGGTTATAAGCAACTTAGCAAGACACTCTCAAAATTTAAAAAAACAGAAATAAAAAGGGCTGGGGATGTGACTCAATGGTTAAGTGCTCCGAGGTTTAATCCATGATACCAAAAAAAAAAATTCTTTTTATTTAATTCAGTTTCCAAAAGAAGGGGGCATCCCAAGCAATACAGGGCTCTGCAGGAAGCACCAGAGTTAGCCAGGAAGCAAAAGATGGAAGAAAAAGCCTTTATTGTGTATTGTGTTTGTTTTGTAGTGCTGAGAATTAACTCAGGGCCTTGTGCATGCTAGACAAGCAATCTACCCCGAAGCTACATCCCCATCCCTATTGTGGCTTTTGAGGGAGGGAATGAGTGAGGCTACTTAACAGGCTTAAGATGGCATACTCTGAATAATTTCAGTGGGCTTTGAGAAATAAGCACAGTCCCTAGATGTCCGTACCAAGCCCTGGGGCGAATGAGGGGAGAGGGGTAATGTCCTGGATAGCAGGATGATCCTGATTACAGGAGGTTGGCTAGAAGTGTAGTCTGGGATTGGCTGCCAAGACAGCCCTGGGAAAAATCTCCTTCCTGGAACAGATATCCTAGTTCTCTGGGAAGGGAAATGACTTTCAACTGCCTGATGTTACTAATTAAACTTTCCTGACAAGCTGGACTGTACTGCATACAATCACAGTACTGTGGTAAGTTTCCCAGTTTTCCAAGCAGAGCTGAGAAGAAAAAGAACCATCGACTCCACCATCCACACCATGAATATTTATGCGCACCCTCAGTAGAAGCACTGACACAGCTGGGATCATTGTGCCTGTAAGAGTAAACCTGCTAGGGTTGGGCCAGGTGACTCACACCCAGCAACTCAAGAGGCTGAGATGGGAGGATCCTAAGTTTGAGGTCAGCCTCAGCAATTTAGCAAGGCCCTAAGCAACTTAGTGAGACCCTGTCTCAAAAAGGGCTGGGGATATAACTTGATAGTAAAACACCCCTGGGTTCAATGTCCAGTTAAAAAAAAGGAAGAAGAAAGAAAGAAAGAAAGAAAGAAAGAAAGAAAGAAAGAAAGAAAGAAAGAAAGAAAGAAAGAGTCTGATAGGATTGAAAAGGAAAAACCTTAACTTACTGCAACTCTCAAATTCCTCTTCTAGCTCATCCTTCAACTACATAGACCTTTCTGGGAAAAACAGAAAAACAAACATGCTTCTTTTTATTGTTACTTCCCTAAAATCTAGTAAAGCAAAATAAATAAATTCATACATACATGCAACAACAATAGCCAGAATAGAAACCATGAATATCCTGACCTATTGCTAGCTTTGGATGCAATTCCTTGATTTGCTGGCTGCTGTTGGAAAGGAAGGCAGAGTTAGGGACTAAGGATTAAGGGACACAACGTGGCTTCCTCAAGGGCATTTCCTGCCTGGATATCATCTCCCATCTAAAATCTTGGTGGTGGGGCTGGGAGTGCAGCTCAGTTACGTGGGCACTCAGCACATTTAAGGCTCTGGGTTTAATCCCCAGTAAAAGCAAGAAAGGGGGACCTGATGGTTTGAGGCTGTAGGGAATAGGATATCAATGTATCTTTTTCTTCTTCAACTCAAATCTAGAGATCTGCAGTCAGGGATGCCAATGAAAACTTCTCCTAGTATTCCCCCCATCACTCACTCACTCACTCACTCACTCACTCACACACACAATTACCCCAAGTCAATACAGCAAAACTGAGAGCAGCAGGATATTCCAAATTGTAAAAGGTACTGAAGAGCCATCCTGCCACTGTTGGGAAGGGGAGAGGCAGCAGGAGATAAGCAGTTGTGAATGGATTACGAAGTCAACCTTGATTTCTCAGAGCCAAGATATTCTGCACACCAGGAAATCAAGTTTCCTCTTTGAAGCAAAGCATGGCTTAAGCTCGACCAGCTCTGAGACAAACGGGTGTTCGGACTTTACCTAGTTTGAAAGTTTGAACTAGTTGCATAATGTTATTGGTGTCTATGGTTCTACAGCTGGGGAGCTGGAGCAATGTGAGGGTCACATGCAACCAGGGGTGTGAAAGCACTTAGCGAAGCGTCAGGCACACGCTGGTTCTCTCCTCTCAGAGGGGGTGCAGGACCTCACTGCCTGCCCAGAGGTGAGGAGCCAAGGGAACAGAACACTCAGTGAAGAGGGACGCATGGGTCATAAAAGCCCAGAGGGAAATCATCCCCTTCCCGCCTGGAGTTCACACACACACACACACACACACACACACATACACACACAACTTGTGAAAATGGTGAAGATGAAATCTGCAGTAAAAGACAGCCAGGAGGTTCGTGTGCTCCATCAGCCCTGCTCCACAAGAGCGGGAACCTCATTGATCCCCAACACTGCAGCCCTCTCTTCCGCTCATGTTCAACGGCAGGAGATTCCAAAACTGCCATTAGGCAGTCAGATAACTCCATGCTAGTGTTTTACCTGTGTTCTTTGTTTTCTGTATTCTGATTCTTTGACATATGGAGACTTCCTGACCCAGCAGCGTTTCTTCCATCCAGAAGTAGCCAATTTCTAGAGATCGCATACAACTTGCCTGGGAGGACAGTTTGCAAATACAAAGGAAACAGTCCAAAGCCCACAGACCCACACCTCCTTTACTGGGCTCTGCCGCTCTGGGCCACTGTTTTCCTGCTCTAATCATCCAGGGACTCGACAGGGACAGCCCGACACCTTAGTGCGTAGTGCAGTTGCTCATACTAGCCCAACCCGGGCCTGTTGACCCTGCTCCACCTGCTCCTTTTCGAAGAAACCACAGCAGAGCCTCTTGCTCATCAATTCCCTTTGCTCCCCCTGCCTCCTGACTGACCTGGTACTTCCCCATATGGACCCCCTTGGCATGGCGCACCCCATTGGCATGGCGCACCCCATTGGCGTGGCGCACCCTCTCCTCTTGAGAACTAGAGTAACAAAATCTTTTCAATGGCGATATTCTCCTGAGCTGTTGGTCTAGCCACGAAATCATAATAAAATCCATACTAAAATAGCAGGGCACCAAGGATTCGAATGAGAACAAGATAGCACCTCATAGTCATTTAAAATCAGAGCCACAGTTAGCAGCCAGCTGGGCGGTCAGCTGCCCTGAGTTAATTTCCAGAAGGTATAACAGCATCACTAGAAGAACTCACACATGCACTGCAGGCCATCCCAGAATTCCCCATGTGGCAGAATGTATGCCTGCCCCACTTCCTCCAAAATAGACCTGCACGATGAATCACAGGCACTGGGGTTCTCTGTCACCTCCCCAGGCTCATCCCACAAGGTAACCACGCTCATGTGGAGACCCTGAGGCCAGTCCAGTCAGCTGAGAAAGGTCAAAAGTCCTGAGATCAGAAGACCTCAGAAATGCTATCATCAATGCTGTGGAACAAACATTTGTGTCCCCACCCCCAAATTCATATGTTGAATCCCTAATCCCAGTGTGATGGTGGGACTTTGGATAAGTACCAAGGTTGTAAGTGTGGAGCCTTGAATGGGATTGGTACCCTTATGAGAAGAGACTATCCAGCTCTTTAGTACACGTGAAGATACGAGAAGTGGACCATCTACAACCCAAAGCAGAGCCTTCACGAGGAACTGACCACACTGGCGCCCTGATTTCAGACTTCCAGCTCCAAAACTGTAAGAAATAAATTACTCATGTTCATAAGCCACCCAGTCTGTGGCACTTTGTTATAGTAACACAATGAACAAAGACAATCAATCACACCAGGCCTGGTGCTCTCAGCCAGAGCTACAGTATACTTTCTGTGTAAAATGTAAACTTTTTTTTTAAGAGAGGGACAGTGAGAGAGACAGAGAAAGAGAGAAACAACTTTATTTAGTTTTTCACATGGCCTTAGTTGCTCCAACACTCAGTTGCGTACGTGGTGCTGGGGTTTGAACCTGGGTCCTTGTGCTTGCCAGGCAAGCGACAAAACCCCTGAGCCACTGCTCCAGCCCTGTAAAATGTAAACTCTTTAATCCAATGGTCAAAAAGTCTTTTGATTCAGAAAAATGGTAGAAAGAGACAGAGTGGGAAGAAGGTAAAGGAGAAGAATAAGAGAAAGAGGGAGGGAAGGAGGAAGAAGGAAGTAAGAAAGGCAGGCAGACTGAAAGAAGAATATGCAGGAGTGGGAAACAGTTTGACAAATGAAGTCAGGGGAGAGAATGTCGAAGCTCATACTGAGCAAGATTTGTAAGTTAGCTTGGTACAGCTGCTGTAACAAAGTGCCAAAGACAGGATGACTTAAACAACAGAAATGTGTGCTCTCACAGTCTGAAAGCTCGAAATCCAACATCAAAGGCTCAGGTCATTCTCCTCAGCCTGCAGGCAGCTGCCTTCTCATGTGTCCTCATCTGGCCTTTCCGCCACCACTACACATCCCTGGTGTCCAAATTTCCTCTTCTTAGAAAGAGATCAGTCATTATGGATTAGAGCTCACCCTGACGGCCTCCTCTTAAGTGCCTGTTTCAAGTCTCTTACACAAACACAGTCACATTCTGAGGAACTGGGGATTGGAACTTCAACAGAGAATTTGAGGGGGACACAATTTGGGCCAAAGAAACTAGTAACTTTATTAGAGTGGACAGTGTCTTGACAAAGGCATGAATTTTGTTCCTTCAATGGCCATTTATAAGCTATGTGTCTCATTTCCTCATCTTTGCAAATGTTTGTTTTATGAAGATAAAAAGGATACTTAAACAGACAGGCACCTGTTCAGCCCAAAAATATTACTGAATACAACAGGAAGATATAATCATAGTAAATATATATTTTCCAAACACCAACACTCCCACATATGTGGAAAAATTACTCCATGACATAAAACCACTTGTGGACCTCAGCACAATAGTACTGGGAGACTATCATATACCTCTAACACCAATAGAGAGATAATCAAAGCAAAAAAAAAATCAATAAAGAGATCTCCAGTCTAAACAACTCCATAAGTCAAATGGACTTAACAGACATCTATAGAATATTCCACCCCAAATTGACTTGGTATACCTTCTTCTCAGCAGCATATGGATTCTTCTCCAAAATAGATCATATTCTACAAAGGAAATCTCAGCAAATATTTAAAAAGTAGATATTATTCCGTGTATCCTATCAAACCAACAATTAACAACAAAAATCAAAACAGAAAATACACATATACATGGAGATTGAATAATACCCTATTAAAAGAAGAATGGATCAAAGAAGACATGAGAACAGAAATTAAGAAATTCTCGGAAGAAAATGAGAATCAAGACACAACATATAAAAAACCTCTGGAATAGCATGAAAGCATTCTTAAGGGTAAATTTATAGCACTGAGTCTGAGTGGCTACATTAAAAATGAGGAGGGGCTGTAATAAATAAGATTATGCTCCACCTCAAATCCCTACAAACAATCTAAGCCCAAAGCCAGCAGAAGATAGGAAATAATCAAAATCAAAGCTGAAATCAATGAAATTGAGAACAAGCAAACAAAAAATAAAAAGAATCAACAAAACAAAGAGCTAGTTCTTCAAAAAATAAATAAAATTGGCAGACCCTTAGCTGTCTCACTAAAAGAAGGAGAGAATTGAAGCAAATAGATAAAATCAATAATGAAAAGGGAGTGATCACCACTGACCCCATGGAAATCAAATGAATTATCAGAACAAATGTTGAAAAACTATACTCCTCCAAATTAGATAATCTGGAAAACATGGACAAATTTCTAGACACATACAACATCCCCAAATAGATTCAGGATGATATTGAAATCCTAGCCAGGCCAATAACAGGCACTGAAATCCACAGAACAATTAAAAGCCTTCCAAAGAAGAAAAGCACAGGATCTCATGGATTTTCCCACTGGGTTTTACACACCTTTGAGGAGGTACTAACAACTCTCCTTATGAAGCTATTCCAAGAAATTGAAAAGGAGGGAACTCCCCTAAACACTTTTTATAAGGTAACCATCACTCCGATATACCAAACCCAACAAAGATGCTTCAGTAAAGAAAACTAAAGACCAGTATCCCTGATGAACATGGACACAAAAGTCCTTAATACGGTTCTAGCAAACTGCCAAAAACACCTCAAGAAGATAATTCATCATGATAAGAGGGCTTCATTCCAAGAATGCAAGGCTGGTTCAACATACGCAAATTAATAAATTGATTCATCACTTAGAAAGAATTAAAAACAAAAGTCATATGATCATGTCAATTGATGCAAAAAAGATCTTCAATAAAATCCAGCATTCATTTATACTCAAAACTCTAGAGAAAATAGGAATCAAAGGATCTTAACTTCATAAAGGCCATATATGCCAAACTTTCAACTAGATTAATGCTAAATGGAAAAAGGTGAAAGCATTTCCACTAAACTTGGGGAAAAGACATGCTACCCACTCTCACCACTTTTTTGTTAATTTTTATTTTTGAACAACTATACAAATTTTTAATAAAATGTGTATAGTTTCTGGATACTAGATTTACCCCCAGGAGTGCCCCCCCCCCAATTTCCCACCCATATCCTTCCCTTCCCTTACCCACAGTATCTCTAAAAAAGTATTAGGTTGTATAACATTAGATCTTATCTGGATTTAACACATGATAATAAACCACCTTTCTGAAAGGCCAGGGTCTAGTTCCAATCTCCACAAATGAGTGGAAACATTCGACCCTTAGTTCTCTGGGTTAAGCTGATTTTACTCAGCATAATTTCTTCCATAACCATCCATTTACCTTCAAAGGCTGCAATATCATTGTTTCTAATTGCTGTGTAAAATTCCATGGTATGTATGTACCACAGTTTTTGGATCCATTCATCCAGTGAGGGACATCTGGGTTGTTTCCATAGACTAGCAATAGTAAAATGAACTGCTATGAACACAGATATTGCTGTGTCACTGTAATGTGCTGATTCTAAATCCCCTGGAAAGATACCACTTTTATTCAATGTAGTCCTCAAGACCTAGCCATAGCAATCAGGCAAGAGAAGGAAATCAAAGGGATAAGAACAGGAAGAGAGGAAATCAAACTATCCCTTTTTGCTCATGACATGATCCTATATTTTTTGGCAAGACAAAAAAAAAACACCAGAAAACTGCTTGAACTTAAAAATAGATTTAGCCAATTAGCAGGCTACAAGATCAAGACCCATAAACCAACACCATTCCTATACGTTAAAAATAACAGGGCAGAAGATGAAATCAGGAAATTGGTCCCATTCACAATATCCTCAAAAAGAATAAAATACTTGGGAATTAGTCTAACAAGGGAAGAAAAGACCTCTACATTGAAAATTATTGAATATTGAATAAGGAAATTGAAGAAGACTTGAGAAGATGGACAGACATCCCATGTTTGTGGTTAGGCACTATTAATATAATTAAAATGGCCATTCTGCAAAAAGTACCTTTCAGATTCAATACAATTCCCATCATGATAACAATGACATTCTTTACAGATATAGAAAAGCCAATCTCAAATTCATTTGGAACAACAAGAAACTCAGGATAGCTAAAACGTTACTAGCAAGAAAGATGAAACAGGTGGTTTTGCAATTCTAGATCTCAAATTAAGCTATAAAGCTGTAATAACAAAAACAGCATGGTATTGGTATCAAAATAGGAATGAAGACTAAGGGAATAAAATAGAAGACTCAGACAAACCCACAAATATTTAAACATCTGCTCTTTGATAAAGGGGGTCAAAATATAACTTAGAGGAAATACAGCCTATTCAACACATGGTGCTAGACAAACTTGACAGCCATGTGCAAAAAGTTGAAATTAGATCCTTATCTCTCACTTTGCACAAAAAAAAATCAAATTGAAATGGATCAAGGAACTAGGAATTAAACCACCTACCATAGAAATGCTAGAAGAAAAATTAGGACCAAAACTCCAGCATATGAGAGTTGGCAATGACTTCCTCAACACTTCGAAAGTGAAAGAATTAAAGTCAAGAATTAATGAATAGGATGCTATTAAACTAAAAATTTTACCCAACCAATGAATTGGTCAAAACTGTCAAGAAAGAGTCTAATCCAAATTTTTAAAAGAACTCAAAATACTTGATATAAAAACCACAAATAATCCAATCCATAAATGGGCCAAAGAGTTAAACAGAAACTTCTCAACAGAGGAAATCGAGTAAGCCATTTAATA
>PVKS010029293.1:0-25517 GCA_004027875.1 Aplodontia rufa | reverse complement strand
AGAGGGACAGTGAGAGAGACAGAGAAAGAGAGAAACAACTTTATTTAGTTTTTCACATGGCCTCCATTGCTCCAACACTCAGTTGTGTACGTGGTGCTGGGGTTTGAACCCGGGTCCTTGTGCTTGCCAGGCAAGCGCCAAAACCGCTGAGCCACCACTCCAGCCCCATGCATATATTCTTAAACAGAATTATCCCCTAGATCACTCCCTATTTGCCCTCCGTCTTTTCTCCACCACACACCCCCTCCCCACATATCTATGATTGCTCTATATTGTGCTGGGTCTAATACATGAGGTTGACTATCTTTCACACAGGCCTAGGTTTAGCTCCAGCCTCCACAAATGAGTGAAAACATTCAACCCTTGACTCTGGGTTTTGCTAACTTTGCTCAGCATGATTTCTTCCTTTGCCATTCGTTTACCTTCAAAGACTGCAATTTCATTGCTTCTCATTGATTAGTAGAATTCCATGGTATATATATATGCACCACATTTTTTCGTGAGGGGCATCTTGGTTAGTTCCATAATTTAGCTATGTAAATTGAGCTGCTATGAACATAGATTTTGCTGTATCTCTGTAATGTGCTGATGTTAACTCCTCTGGGAAAATACCCAGAGGATGGCTAGCTGGATGGTATGGTACCTCCATCCCTAGTGCAGTTCCACCAACAGTGTGGAACTGCAGTAAAGAGAGAGAGGGACAGTGAGAGAGAGAGAGAATCAATTTTAGTTTTTCATATGGATTTGGTTGCTCCAACACTTTGTTGTGTACATGGTGCTGGTGTTTGAACCCACGTGCCCACGCATGACAGGCAAGGGCCGTAAACACTGACCCACGGCTCCGGTCCTGCCTTTTTGTTTTTTATTTTGAGGTAAGATCTTGCTAAAGTTACCAGGCTGTCCTCAAACTTGGAATACTATTGTCTCTGCCTCCCAAATTGCTGGGATTATAGGTGAGCACCACCAATCACTTTTTTGTTATTTCAGTACTGGGGATTGAACCTAGGCTCTCACACACATGCTAAGAAAGCACTGAGTTACATCCCCAGTCCTTTTTATTTTATTTCTAGACAAGGTCTCCCTAAATTGCCCAGACTGGCCTCTGAATTTGAGATCCTCCTGCCTCAACTTCCAAAATAGCTGGCATTACAGGCATGCACCACCAAGTCAGCTCCCATCCTCACATTAACAGAGACATAAGAGAGGTGGTATATACCTCAGTGGTAGAGCACTTGCCTGGCATTTGTGAGGCCTGAGGTTTGATCTGTAGCACTACAAAAATAAATAAGACATAAGTGATAAGACAACCAGACCAATTGTAATCCTATTTTGAACAAATCAACTGTAAAAAAACACATTTGGGGCTGGAGCAGTGGCTCAGTAGTTCTTGCGCTTGCCAGGCATGTGTGAGTCCATGGGTTCAAACCTCAACATCACGTACACAACAGAGTGTCAGAGCAACGAAAGTCACATGAAAAACTAAATAAAGTTGATTCTTTCTCTTTTTCACTGTCCCTCTCTTAGCGCGCGCACACACACACACACATTTGGGAGACAATGTAAAAATGTGAATGTGGAATGGGCATTAAATGATATTAAGAGGGGCTGGGGCAGTGGCTTGGCGGTTACATCACTTGCCCGGCATGCGCAAGTACGTACAAGGGTTCAAACCCCAGTACTCACATACACAACTATGCGTCAGAGCAACGAAAGCCATTTGAAAAACTCAAAGAAAATTGATTCTCTCTGTCTCTGTCTCTCTCTCTCACTGTCCTTCTCTCTTTGAAAAATAAAATAAAATAAAATACATAGATTTGGGGCTGGAGCAGTGGCTCAGCAGTTATGGCGCTTCCCTGCCATGCTCAAGGACCCAGGTTTGAACCCCAGCCCCACATACACAACTAAGTCTTGGAGCAAAGAAAACCAGAAGAAAAACTCAATAAAATTGATTCTTTCTCTAAAAAAATAATATTAAGAAATTATTGTTGGGCTGGAGCGGTGGCTCAGCAATTGGAGAATTGGAGAGCTTGCCTGGCATGTGCAAGGACCAAGGTTCAAAGCCCAGCACCACATACACAACTAAGTGTTAGAGAAATGAAGGCCAGATGAAAAAAATAAATAAAATCGATTCTCTTTTTTTTTCCTTTCTCTCTCTCTCAAAAAATAAAAAACAAAAAAGAAAGAAAGAAATTATTGTTTCCAGGCATGCTGGTACATGCCTGTAATTCCAGTGGTTTGGGAGGCTGAGGCAGGAGGGTCACACATTCAATGCCAGCCTCACCAATTTACCAACTTCCTAAGGAACTTAGTGAGATCTTGTCTCAATATAATTTTTTTTTTTTAAAAAAGGGCTGGCGATGTGATTCAGTGGTTAAATGCCCCTGGGTTCAATTCCTGGCATCCAAAAAACAAAACTACTGTTAACTTGTGAAGCATGATGGTATTGAGATTATACAAGAAAATGTTTTTCTGATCAATGTATATTGAAATGTTTAAGTGGCTTGGGCTGGAGCAATGGCTCAATGGTTGGAGCACTTGCCTGGCATGCCGGAGGACCCAAGTTCCAACTCCTCACCACATACACAACTAAGTGTCAGAGAAATGAACGCCAGTTGAAAAAATAAATAAAATTGATTCTCTCTATCTTAAAAAAAATTTAAGTGTTTAATGTCATAAAGTCTGTAAATTATCTTTATTTTTATTTATTTATTTTTTTAAAGAAAGAGGGGACAGTGAAAGAGACAGACAGAGAGAAGCAATTTTTATTTATCTTTCACATGGCTTTCGTTGCTCTGAGACTCGGTTGTATATGTGGGTGCTGGGGTTTGAACTCTCAAACTTGTGCATGCCAGGCAAGCGCGGCAAGCGCCGCAACCACCCAGCCACCACTCCAGCCCCTGTAAATTATCTTTAAATCCCTTAGAAACGAATAACCAACCAAAATCTGGCACATAGTAATAATAATTGTTAAGTTTAGTTGATAGGTTGATAGGCATTTCAGATTCATTTTCTTATTGTGATATATATATTTTTTTTTTTTGAAAGAGAGAAACAACTTTATTTAGTTTTTCACATGACTTTCATTGCTCCAACACTTAGTTATGTATGTGGTGCTGGGGTTTGAACCCAGGTCCTCATGCTTGCCAGGCAAGCACTGAAACCGCTGAGCTACCGCTCCAGCCCCTTATTGTGATATATTTGGGAGGAATACTGGAGACTCTGGCTAACATTTTGTTTTTAAAGAGAGAGGGATAGTGAGAGAGAGAGAGAGAGAGAGAGAGAAAGACAGAATCAAATTGTATTTTTAATTTTTCATGTGGTCTTTATTGCTCCGACTTTGTTGTGTACATGGTAGTGGGGTTTGAACCAGCATCCTTATGCATGCCAGGCAAGCACCTGAACTGCTGAGCCACCACTCCAGCCCAATTTTTAATAAATACTAATAAGTAAAATACCCACTGGCTCCTTTCTCATTCCACATCTCTGATCCAAGGCCTATGGCCTCCTTCCTTTCTGCTGGCATTCAGCCCCTTCTTGGCTTCTCTCCTCTTTTCCTCTTGCCACATCACCTTTGGGCACAATGCCAAAGACATGCCACTTCTTGCCATACAAAGTTTGGTGGTTTGAGGAGGGAAATAGAAGTTAGAGCCCTTGCCTGCAGTACCTACTTAGAATGTTTCTGGGTAGTGCTAATAGGACCTGGGTGAGAGCCTTCCTTGGTTTCCTATGCCAATCAGCTTTTCTTACACTTTGGCCAATCCAGGGAAGAAGAGAACTTAGGAAAAACGAAGCAATACTCCCTGGAGCAGGTTTCTGACGAAGGCTGAGGATGAGTGAGTAGGCTGGAGAACTTAGGAACTTCCAACCCAGGTGATTGTTTCCACCCCTGGAATTCTCTGCTGTCCCTACCTAACATCCCAAGCAAAAGCCACGCTCTCCACGGATACATGCTCTTTCTTTCTTTCTTTTTTTTTTTTCTTTTTTTTTTTTTTGTACTGGGGATTGAACCCAGGGGAGTTTGTACACAGTTTTCTCCCCAATAAATTTCTGCTCTTCATCTTCTAGCTGCCACCTCCCCCCTCACAGCACATGTAATTAGTTTTCAAGTTCCATCCATTTTTTTCCATGGAATATCTCTTACATCCATCCACTCCTCTCTCTCCATTCCCCTAATCACTCCCTTGGTACTACTTCCCCACCCTCATACCCTCATTGTTTATTTTGAATGCTTCTTTAGAATGGATTCCTCAGCTCCAGGTTGATCCTTTTCATAATAGGATCTATATGGGGACCTTAGAGACTCCTTTTTTGTTTTTTGGGTTTTTTGTTTTGTTTTGTTTTAGAGATGGCAATCCCAGGGCCTCAGATATGCTAGGGAAATAATCTGCCACTGAGTCACACCCCAAAATTCCAGGGTCTCTTATCTTTTTGAAAACAGACCTTATTTTATGATACAAATTAAATGAAAACTTTCCAGGTCCTGTCACATAGAGTTGGCAGCTCTCCTAAGGCCCACTCAACCACTTAGAAAATAGGCCAAAGGGCTTCCTCTGTGATATTGAACTGAAACACACATAGATAAGCACCTTCTTCCATATTTCAAGAATTCACCTTCAGGGCTGGAGCAGTAGATCAGTGGTTACAGTGCTTCTCTGGCATGCGTGAGAACTTGAGTTCAAACCCCAGCACCATATATACAACAACGTGTCTGAACAACGAAAACTACAAGAAAAACTAAAGTAAAAGTTGATTCTTTCTCTCTCTCACTGTCCCTCTCTCTCTTTTTTTTTTTTTTAATTTTTTAAAGAGAGAAGGACAGTGAGAGAGGGGGAGAGAGAGAGAGAGGAAAAGAGAAACAATTTTTATTTAGTTTTTCATGTGGCCTTCATTGCTCCGAGACTTCGTTGTATGTGGTGCCAGGGTTTGAACTCACATACTTGGCCATGCAGTGCAAGCTCTGTAACCGCTGAGCCATGTCCCTCTCTCTAAAAAAAAAAAATGGGGGTTGGGGATTTAGCTCAGTGGCAGAGTGCTTGCCTAGCATGAGCAAGGTCTCAAGTTTGGTCCTCAGCCCTAAAAAAAAAAAAAAAAAAAAAAAAAGAATTTATTTTTCAAAACTGGTGGGAGTGTAGGGCTGGAGCGGTGGCTCAGCAGTTGCAGTGGTTGCCTGGCATGCTTGAAGACATGGGTTCGAACTCCAGCACCACGTACACAGCAAAGTGTTAGAGCATCGAAAGCCACATGAAAAACTAAATAAAATTGATTCTCTCTTTCTCTCTCTAAAAATAACAAAAACAAAAAACTGGGAGTGTATCTCAGCGGTAGAGTACTTGCTTATAATGAGCAAGAACCTGGGTTCAATCCCCAGTACCAGGTACAGTGCACATACAAAAACAATGTGTCTGTATATACTGACATTTTTTGTTTTGTTTTGTGGGTGTGTTTAATTTCTGTATAGAATTTACTTGTGCTGTAGGTCTAATTGATTTTGTTTTCATATCAAACTTTTTCTTTTAATTTTGGTACTCTTTAAAATTTATTCATGTTGCTATAAGTCTATCTAGTTTGTCACTTTTGGCCATTGATCCCTTAGAGATGGAACACTAGCTTCCTGAGATCACAAACAAAACTGTCATAAATATCCTCATGCATATTTTCGTATGGTTCTGTGTGATTTTCTCAAGAGGCTAATTACAAAATAAAAACATGGCCATTTCACCTCCCTGCTCCACATTCTTCAATGACTCCCCATTTATTCTTTCCAGTATCTGTAGGCTTCCAGAAAACAAAAAGTCAGTTTTCTTTTCCTCGTTTGTCTTAATTACCTCCTTTATTTTATTTTTGTTCTTTTTTTTTTTTTTTTTTTAAGAGAAAGAGGGCTGGAGCGGTGGCTCAGTGGTTACAGTGCTTGCCTGGCATGTGCAAGTACTTGAGTTAAAACCCCAGCACCACTTACATAACAAAGTCTCAGACCACATGAAAAACTGAATAAAATTTATTCTTTCTCTCTCACACTGTCCTTCTCTCTTTTAAAAAAGAGAAAGACAGAATCAATTTTTATTTTGATTTTCATGTGGCTTTCATCGCTCAGACACTTGGTTGTATACATGGGATTTGAACCTGCATACTCGTACATGGAGCCACCACTCCAGCCCCCATGTTCATGTGTTTTTTAAGAATTAGGGATCTCCATACGTTGCTCAGGAGAACCTTGAACCCTTGAACTCATGTAATTCTTCTGCTTCAGTCTCCAAAATTAGCTGGGAGGGAATGTGGTTCAGTTGTAGAGTGCTTTGCCTCACATGTGTGAGTTCCTGGATTTAATCCCTAGTACTAGGGGAAAAAAAAGTGCTGGGAGTATAAGACCGGTCATTGGATTTGGATCACTGGCTGGGTGGTTATGGTACTTGCCTGGCATGTGCAAGTACACAGGTTCAAACCCCAGCACGCATGTACACAACTGAGTGTCAGAGCAACGAAGGCCATATGAAAAACTCTATAAAAATTTATTCTGTCTGGTAAAAAAAAAAAAAAAAAGGCAGGTCATTATTTCTTAGTAGTCCTTTTGTATATGTGTGATTGTATGTGTGTGTGCTGGGTTCAAACCCAGGATCTTGTACATGCTAAGCACACACTCTACCACTGAGCTATATTCCCAGCCTTGTCTTTCACAATTCTTGAACAAAACTTGTAGCAGGTGCTCACTAAATGTATATTGATTTTGTGGAGAGTCCAGACCATGCCAGCCTCCCATCTGGGAAGCTAGGTTTCTTCTTCTTTTTTTTTTTTCCTCCTTCTGGAACTGGGTATTAAACTCAGGGGTGCTCTACCACTGAGTTACATCCCCAGCCATTTTTATTTTTTATTTTGAGAAAGGGTCTCACTAAGTTGCATAGGGCCTTGCTAAATTGCTGAGACTGCATTTGAACTTGTAGTCCTCCTACCTAAGCCACTTGAGCCAGGCTGGCCTTAAACTTATGATCCTTCTGCTTTGGCCTCCCAGTTGTTAGGAATACAGATGTGTGTCACCACACCTGTCTTCATCCTTCAAATCTCTATGCAATGGTTACTTTCTCAAGAAAGTCTCTTCAAGACTGAGCTGGGGGACTGGAGTAGTGGCTCAGCAGTTATTGCACTTGCCTGGCATGTGGGAGGATGAGGGTTTGAACCCCAGCACCACATGCACAACAAAGTGTCTGAGCAACAAATGCCACATGAAAAAATGAATAAAATTGATTCTCCCTCTCTCTCTCTCTCTCTCTCTCTCTGTTCCTCTCTTTACAAAAAAAAAAAAAAAAGACTGACCTGGGGTGCTGGGGATATGGCTCAGTGGTAGTGTTTGCCTAGCACGCTTGAAACCCTGAGTTCAATCCCCAGCACCACAGCTGAGCTGGGTGGGTGGATGTTACTTCCCTCGCAGTCAGCATTTATAACTGCCATGTGGCAGGAGGTGAATTTTACTTATTTATTTTTTTAGTTAGTGAATTTATATCTATAGCTATCTTTTTTTTTTTAAGATAGAAGGACAGTTAGAGAGAGACAGAGAGAATCAATTTTTATTGAGTTTTTCACATGGCTTTCCTTGCTCTGACACTTAGTTGTGTATATGGTGCTGGGGTTTGAACCCGTGTCCTCGCACATGCCAGGCAAGCGCTGTAACCACTGAGCCACCGCTCCAGCCCTATATCTATCATCTTGTTGGCATTCTGTGGTCATTTACCTTTGTCGTTTTTATGGACAAAGAACCTAGGGCTCAGAAAGATTGCACAACTAGCAGGCAGCACAGCGTGAATTCACACCTTCGTCTAACTTCCCAAAGCTGCCTTCCACTGTCATACAAGTGTAATTGTTTACCAGGCTCTCTTCCACAAGATCGCACAACACATCCCTGGCACACAGTAGATGTGCCGGAAGTGTCTTTGGAAGGCAGGCAGGTAGGTGGGGCAGGAAGTATACAGACACCGCTGAATTCTGGCCTAGGAGTCAGGATACCTTTGGACCTTTGGTAAGTGCCTTGTCCTCTCTAAGCCAGTACTGTGGGAAGAGCTAGAATCAGTACCATAACACTGAGACTTTTCCCTACCCCAGCCCTTGCCTCAGTCCTAACAGTTTTTCCACTACCTGCTGCAGAAAGTACACTCTGCCACTAAATTAGGTGTCCGACTTAATAGGTGGAGTCTTGGGTGGCTCACTGCTTCCACCTGCTGGCACTGAGCAGCATTGCTCATTCTCCGTTCTCCAAGATGAGATCAAAGGAAGATCTCTTTGGCTAGAAGCTCTTTGCACACTGTCCGTACTCAGCAGAATTTTTTTCCCTCTGAAATTCCTTCTCATTCTCAGCGTACGCTGACGTTCCAGCTATTCCAACATATCAAGCTGAGAAGACCAAAGTTCAGCCTGTCAAAGATTCTAAGGTCTTGAAAAACTGAATTGGTGAGCAGGGCATCTAGGGTAGAGCATTTGCCCAGTATGTGGGAGGTCTGAGGTTCTGATGTTCTGAGATTCAATCCTCAACACCACAAAAAAAAAAAAAAAAAAAAAAAAAAAAAAAAAAAAAAAAAAAAAAAAAAAAAAAAAAAAAAGAAAGAAAGAAAAAGAAAGGAAGGAAGGAAGAAAGAAAGAAAGGTGTGGCATGCACCTCTGCCACAAGGGCTTTGAGACAAACAATACTGTGAGCCAATTGTGGTGGCACATCCCTGTAATACCAGGGACTCCCTCAACAAGGATGGCCTGAGCAATTTAGGGAGACCCTGTCTTAAAATTAAAAAGGCTAGCAATGCAGCTCAATGGTAGAGCACTTGCCTAGCATATGGAAGTCCTGGGTTCAAATGCCCAGGACTGAAAAATATCAACGTTTGTGTTCATCTGAAGTGAAAGGCTGTCTGGCCTATTGTCAAGATGTTGGGGAGCCCATCTCTTTCTTTCTTTCTTTCTTTCTTTCTTTCTTTCTTTCTTTCTTTCTTTCTTTCTTTCTAAGAAAGGACAGAGAGAGACAGAGACAGAGAGAATCAATTTTTGTTTAGTTTTTCACATGGCTTTCGTTGCTTTGAGACTTCATTGTGTATGTGGTGCTGGGGTTTGAACTCCTGTACTTGTGCATGCCAGGCAAGCACTGTAACGGCTGAGCCATCACTCCAGCCCCTCAAAAAAATTTTTTTAAGAGACAGGGACAGTGAGAGAGAGAGGAAGAGAGAATCAATTTTATTTAGTTCCTCATGTGGCCGTTTTTGCTCCAACACTTCATTGTGTATGTGGTGCTAGGGTTTGAATTCGCATACCTGCACATGCCAGGCAACTGCCGTACCCACTGAGCCACCGCTCCAGCCCTCAAAATGACAATTTGTTGAATCCAGCCAGGCATGCCTGTAATCCCAACTGCTCTTGAGTCTGAGGCAGGAGAACTGGAAGTTCAAAGCCAGCCTCAGCAATTTAGTGAGGGCCTAAAGAACTTAGTGAGACCCTGTCTCAAAATGGAAAAAAAAGAAAGAAAGAAAGAAAGAAAAGGGCTGGGGATGTGGTTAGACACCTTTGAGTTCAATCCCTGGTCTCACTCACACACACACACACACACACACACACACACATGGAAAAAAAAAAAGGGTGGGGGATTTAGGTTAGTGGCAGACTGCTTGCCTAGCATGCTCAAGGCCCTGAGTTCATCCTTGGCCCTGAAAACAAACAAACAAACAACAACAACAAACAACAAGGAAAAACAAACCAAAACCCCAAAAAACAAAAATGAAACAGAATAACTGGGGGCTAGAGCAGTGGCTTGGTGTTTACAGCGCTTGCCCAGCATGTGCAAGTACACAGGTTCAAACCCCAGTACCCACTTACACAGCAGCTAAGTGTCAGAGCAATGAAAGCCATGTGAGAAACTCAATAAAAATTGATTCTCTCTCTCTTTCTCTCTCTCACTGTTCTTCTCTCTTTAAAAAAAAGAAAAAGAAAAAGAATAACCTGGGGGGCGGGATTGGGGATTTAGCTCAGTGGCAGAGCGCTTGCCTGGCGCTTGCAAGGCCCTGAGTTTGGTCCTCATTCCTGAAAAAAAGAAAAAAGAAGAAGAAGAAGAAGAAGAAGAAGAACTTGGGGCTGGAGCTGTGGTGGTTTCAGTACTTCCTTTGCATATGAACTCAAGTTCACGAGTTTGTACCACAGCATAACAGAGTGTCTGAGCAACGAAGGCCAAATTAAAAACTAAATGAAATTGATTCTCTCTTTCTCTCTCCCTCTCACTGTCCCTCTCTCTTTGAAATAAAAATAAGAATAACCATCTTAGGGCTGGAGTGGTGGCTCAGCATTTGCAGTACTTGCCTGGCATGCGCGAAGATGAGAGTTCAAATCCCAGCATCGCATGTACAGCAAAGTGTCTGAGCAGCGAAAGATACATGAAAAATTAAATAAAATTGATTCTCACTGTTCCTCTCTCTTAAAAAAAATAAATAAACATCTTAGCCCAGGCTCTGTGATGTGTGCCTGAAATCAGGACAGCAAGTGCAAAGCCAGTCTCAACAATTTAGCTAGGCCCTAAGCAACTTAGTGAGACCCTGTTTCAAAGTAAAACATAAGAAGGGCTGGGGATATTGCTCAGTGGTTAAGCACCCTGGGTTTTAATCTCCAGTACCAAAAAATAAAAATAAAAAATAACCATCTTAGCTAGACATGCTGGTACACATCTGTAAACCTGTAATCCTTTATTTGGGAAACTGAGGCAGGAAAATTGCAAGTTCCAGGCTAGCCTGGGCAACTTAGTGAGACTCTGTCTCACAATTTGCAAGTTAAATAAATAAATAAAAAGGCTGAGGATATAGCTCAGGGTAGAGTGCCTCTGGGCTCTATCCCCAGGATGGCCAAAAATGAATAAATGAATAAGTATAGGTGACCCTTTATCTACCTTTCAGTACCTTCATTTCTTCATCAGAAAATGAAGGAATTATACTATATCTACTTAAGAACCACCAACCTTGGTGATTTCTAAAGTTCCCTTTTTTATTTAACTCAGATTTACCTCAGGATTGCTAAAATGGGTCTTTAATAATGGACTAATAAAAAGCAGACTAATATGTTGAACAAGAAAAATCATGGGGCTGGAGCAGTGGCTCAGCATTTACAACCCTTGCCTGGAATGCACCAGGATGCGGATTCGAACCCTAGCACCACGTATGCAACGAAGTGTCATAGGAACAAAAGCCACATGAAAAGCTAAATAAAATTGATTCTCTCTTTCTCTCACTGTCTTTATTTGGTTATTTATTTGGGACTGGGGATTGAACCTAGGGGTACTTTATCACTGAGCCACATCCCCGCCTGGTTTTGTTTTTGTTTTTGTTTTGAGTTTTTGAGAGAGGGACAGTGAGAGAGAGAAAGACAGAATGAATTTATCAATTTTTTAAACCATTTTTTTTAAAGAAAGAGGGGATAGAGAGGGAGGGAGAGAGAGGGAGAAAGAGGGACGCAATCTTTATTTAGCTTTTTGTGTGACTTTTATTCCTCAGACACTTGGTAGTGTACATGGTGCTGGGGTTTGAACTTGCGTCCTGGTGCATGCCAGGCAAGTGCTGTAACAGCCAAGCCACTGCTCTGGCCCTGTTTTTATTTTGAGACAGGGTCTCACTAAGTTGCTTAAGGCCTTGTTAAATTACTGAGGCTGACTTGGAGCTTGTGATCTTCCTGCCTCAGCCTCCTAAGTCACTGGGATTGTAGATGTGTATCACCATGCCTGGCTAAATAGGCAGGGTTTTTTGTTTTTGTTTTTAGAAAGGGACAATGAGAGAGAGAGAGAGAGAATCAATTTTATTCAGTTTTTCATGCGGTTTTGGTTGCTCTGACACTCCGTTGTGTATGTGGTGCTGGAGTTTAAACCCGTCTCCTCATGCATGCCAGGTAAGTGCCAAAGCTCCATTACTGCTGAGCAACCACTCCAGCCCCCTTACTCACCTTTTAATGATTTATCTTTCTAACTATCCAAAAGTCCTTTATTTGGTATAATCCTCCTCTTCCATCTTTCTTTTAGTTTACTCTCTCTCTCTCTCTCTCTGTCACTCTCTCTCTCTCTCTCTGTAGCTTCAGTAAAAAAACTATTAAGGGGCTGGAGCAGTTAGAGCTCTTGTCTGGCATGCATGAGGATGCAGGTTCAAACCCCAGCACCACATGCATAAGGAAGTGTTGGAGCAATAAAAGCCACATGAAAAACTAAATAAAATTCTCTCTCTCTCTCTCCCTCTCTCTCTAAAAAAAAGGGGGGAAAAAAGATGAGTAAGGATGAGTTGAGGTATCACCTTTCCAGGTGAGCTTGAGAAGGACTGAGGAACCAACACAATGATATTTGAGCAGCCTGATTAACTTTGGTTCTTCCTATGACATTTTATATTTCCTCATCCTTCTATGGTGATCTGGTAGCCCAGATTCTTGGAACTTTCCAATTTCAAATATTTCCCCAAGCCAGTGAGATGTTCCAGAAGACTATGTATCTCCATCCTCAGTTTTTCCATAGCTCTGTCCCATACCGTATGCATGACAAAATCTGTACCCTTCCCAGCAGAAGACACAAGAGTAGTGTAAAAATGAGGCCCCTGGACTGGAAAGGTGGTAAGCAGAAGAGAAGGGGAAAGAACGGGCTGCGCTGGGTACACAATCCCAAACCTCTTCTCAATCACCATGGCTGAGCTAGAAGAGGTCAGGGGGAACAATGGGGAGGCATTAGCTGTCACAAGTCCCCATGTTCCCTGGCTCCCTGTTTGTGCTGAGTTAGCCTGGTGTTCTCATTCCTCTTCTAAGCTCCCAGAACTCCGTGCAAGTGCACATTCTTGCTCCCTCTTTGTCCTTGGCTATCATGAGTGAACCCATTGGACACCATATACTTCTCCAAGAATCTGGAAGCAACCAGAAAGTGTCTGAATGTAGCACCCAAGAAGAAACATCCTAGACTTCCTCTGCTCTGCTCCCCAGGATCCTGGAGAAAGCAATCAGACCCATAGTCAATCAGAATAGGAATGGGGAAGTGGGTGTTGTGTGGTAGGGCACATTAGATATAGTCTGTCCCTTCTGTTAACTAAGACCTCCTTGCTGTCCTACCCCAGTATTCTTGAATTCCTAAGGTTCCTGATCTGGCAAGCAAGGACAGGGCCCAAGGAGACTTTTGGGTAAGGGGTGGATGGAAAGAGTATGATAATATCTATGGGTGTGTTGACTTTGCATGTCTCCTAAGACCTGGCCCTTCTGGTTCCTGTGTCCCCATGAATGTCCATGGTTGTGTGCCTGTGTCAGCTTTTGTGTGACAGAGCAGGGGCTCCCTGTGTTGTGCATATGTGTTGGGAGGGGGTGATGATGAATGATGAGAGCCTGGCTCCCTCTCCTCCTCCCCCATCCCTGCTCCCATCTGGCCTTGATCAGCCTGTCCCTGGGGAGGGAGCCGCGGTTTCGGATATAGGAAAATGTTCCAGGAAGCGGCCACTGTGCTGAGCCTTGCTCAGGCTCCCCCAACGGAAATTGTTCCAGGAGGGAGGGGGGAAGGGTGTGTTGAGATAGGATTAAGGGAGGGGGGGATGCCTCTTGGATCCCCTCACCAAGGGATAAAGATGCATGAATTGATGGGAAACTCAGGTCAGCCAGGAGCCTGGACACTGCTAACTAAATCATTTAATGCAAGAGAAAAAGAGGGTTCCCTTTCCTATCTGCTTCTCTCCCCAACTCCCCCCACCACCTTTTTTCCAAGGCTTGTCTTGAACTTCTTTCCTGGGTGCAAGGGATCCTCCCGCCTCAGCCTCCCAGTGCTGGGAGGACCGGCATGCCACCAATGCTATCATACCAGACCTATCTTGGGTTTTTTTTTGGTGAAGTTTAAAGATTGGGATCTGGGTGGTCCTTAAGTATTCCTTTTCTAGCTCTACTATCATGTACACAGGCTGCGGACCAGGACACCTGGGTCTTGTCTGAAAGTGGTGTGGCTTGGGAGGGAAGGACATGGGATTCAGCCCCTTCTCCCTACTGAGGGGGCTTTGAAGCTTGGATCCAGGACTGGGAGGGCTGCCTAATTGGGATAATGGAGGTTAATGGGGCGCCTGGAGGGGGTGGCCAAGCTTCTAGATCAAAGAGTCCAGCTCTTCCCAACCACCACAGCTGGAGGTCACAGCTGGAGGGGGAGGGGCAGAGGCTTGGGGCCAGCCAGCAGGGGGTGCTCTGGCCCCCGAATGCCTGTCCTCTCGCGGCTCTGACCCCTTCTCCGCTTGGAGTTGCTTTTACCTAGAGAGCGCTTCTAGGGAACATGGAATAAGAGAACTGAGGAGCCCTGAGATTCAGACTCCCCTGTGTGGGGTGATGGGGCAGAAAAAGAACTTAAGAGGCTGGTAGCCTGAGGTCCTCAGAAAGTCAGCACTGTTGGGACCTAGGGTAACTACTGGGTCCAAAGGCGGAAACCTTAAATCCAATCTCCAGAAAGCCAGGGCTGGGGAGGCAGGACTCCTGTCCTGGGTTCAGGCCGCTGAAAAAAGACGGGGCTGGGCAGCTGGGGGCGCTGGCTGGGTGGAGGGAAAGGGGCACCGGAGCTCCCCCGCCGCCGCCCCCTCCCCCTGGTTGGCGCTCCCTCTCGGGCTCTAATCGGCGCGGCGGCCGCAGCGGGCAGAGTCAGCGCCGCCAGTCTCCGGGACGCGACTCCCAGCAATTGTGGTCGGGACCGCAGATATGCAGCTGCCTCCTGCCCGGGCGCCTGGCCCGGGCGGCCCCGCCTGCGCTCCGCCTCCAGCCGGCCCGCCCCTCGGCCTGCCAGCCTAGCGGGGACACTGAGGCACGCGAGAAAGGCGAGGTCCGGGGCAGTGGTGAGCTGTGAGCGAGCTTCGGCGTTCCTACACCTCACGACCTTTCCATCGGCGTTCCTACACCTCACGACCTTTCCATCGGAGGGCACCTATCTCCGCAACAGCTGTTGCTGGGGGCTGAGACCCCGCCCGGATCCTGCTTTTTCTTTAACCGTGTGCCTTGCCTCAAACCTCCGTGCCGGAAAAAGTCAAATAGTCCTTTGAAATCCAGAGGGACGTCCGACCGAAGAGGATAAATGGGAGGAGGTGGTGGCAGTGATGCTCAAGTCCGAGAGACTCATTTTAACCGGGGCAGTGGAAAAGGAAGGGTGGGGATGGGAAGCCCAGGCAAGTTCCTGGGGAAATTTCGGGGGAGTTCATCCTGGGGGAGAAGAGGCGGGAGTGGGAAAGGCCGGAATGGGTGACATAGGGAAAGGGGAATATTTTGAGAGGGTTTAGGGCAGAATGCTGTGTGTGGGGGGGGTTCCTCTTGGAAGATTGGGGACCAGGTCCTCAGATAATACACCAGACCTTTACCCTGTTGACCCTGTCGAGCACCTTTTTCGGAACTAAATAGATACCTCTAAAAGGTCTGCAGGTGAGCTCACCACTCACATCAATCAGGCACCAAATCCTGTCTACACTTACCCCTAAGTATCATCCCTCCGTTTACTTCTCAGTTTTCTGCTGCTGCAGGGCATATCTCACCTCTTGCTTGGACTGCTGCAGCAGATTGGTCTCCTTATCTCCAATTTTGTCCTCCTTCAAACTATAACAGTACTAATAGAAACCTTTTATGGAACAACTACTAAGTGGCAGACCCTTGTGTTGAGTTCAACAAGTAGCTGGGGTGATGCGTATGCTTGTAATCCCAAGGACTGGGGAGGCTGAGGGGGAAGGATCACAAGTTCAAAGCCAGCCTCAGCAATTTAGTGAGGCCCTAAGCAATATAGTGAGACCCTGTCTCAACATAAAATATAAAAAAAGGGGGGTTGGAGATTTAGCTCAGTGGCAGAGCACTTGGCTAGCCTGCACAAGGCCCTGAGTTCAGTCCTCAGCCCTGGGGAAAAGAAAAAATATATATATACATACACACATATATATATAAAAGGCTGGGGATGTGGCTCAGTGGTGAAGCACCCCTGAGTTCAATCCATAGTACCAAAATAAAAAGAAGAAGAAGAAGAGAAGAGGAAGAGGAAGGAGAAGAAGAGGAGGCTGGAGTGGTGGCTCAGCAATTATGGCACTTGCCTGGCATGCACATGTACGCGAGTTCAAACCCCAGCGTTGGAGCAACGAAGGCCACATGAAAAACTAAATAAAATTGGTTCTCTCTCACTGTCCCTCTAAAAAAAAGAAGAAGATGATGATGATATCAGACTGGGGATGTAGCTCAATGGTAAAGAGACCCTGGGTTCAAACCCCAGTACCAAAAAGAAAAAGAAAGAAAGAAAGCTCTACACATATTCTTTCTTTATTTTTTTAATAGAGTGAGATAGAGAGTATCAATTTTATTTATTTTTTCATCTGGCCTTTTTTTCTCTGACACTTAGTTGCGTATGTGGTGCTGGGGTTCAAACCTGGGTTCTTGCACATGCCGTGCGAGCACTCCAACTGCTGAGCCATGACTCCAGCCCCTACACATATTATTTCCAATCTTTATAACAATACCAGGAGATTGCTATACTACATTTCCCTTTTCTACATAGAGGAATCATTTTAGGCAAAAATGAAATAGCCTCCCAAGTTTACTAAATGTTGATTTACCCAGAACTGCCTAATTTTTTTTTTAAGAGAGAGGGACAGCGAGAGAATCAATTTTATTTAGTTTTTCATCTGGTTTTCATTGCTCTGACATTTAGTTGGGTATGTATGTGGTACTGGGGTTCAAACCTGGGTCCTACCACATGCCAGGCAAGCGCCATAACTGACCTACCGCTCCAGCCCAGCACTGCCTGATTTTAAGCCCGTTTCCTTCTCATCATCTTTCTAACATACAAGTGTTCCCATGTGTTGCCCTTAGGATCAAGTTCAGACTATTCGCATAGCTGATTAGACCTCCATCAGCTTCCACTCCATGCTGCAGTCACACTCATCAGCACCTCAAAAGTGAAGTTAAGGGGCTGGAGTGGTGGCTTAGGGGTTTCGGTTTCGGCGCTTGCCTGGCAAGCAGGAGGACCTGGGTTCAAACCCCAGCACCAAGTACACAACTAAGTGTTAGAGCAACTAAGGCCATGTGAAAAACTAAATAAAGTTGTTTCTCCCTTTCTCTGTCTCTCTCTCTCACTGTCCCTCTCTCTTTAAAAAAAAAAAAAAGTGTTGTTAATCCTTCATATCTCTGGGACATTGTATGTGCTCTTCCCTCAGTCTGTAACAGTCTTCACCTGGATAACTTTTATTCATCTTTTGACGTCATGTAATTGAGAATCCCTCCTTCCAGGAGGCCTTCCTTGAATCTCCCAACACTATCTTAGATTCATTCTGTCTTCGTAATATCCAGTACTTACTCTATCCAGATACTTCTCTTTTGTGTTAGTTGCTGGTTAGCTAGTGGGGCACAGGGCTGGATCTATCTTGTTCATGGTTGCATGTTCCAGCCTAGCCCTGTAGACTTAACACAACAGGTGCTTTCTGAGCATTTGTTGAATGAAAGGGTGTTCTTTGGCTGTGTTTCACATCTCAAAAATCTTTGCTTCCAAGAATTGGAGCAGGTCAGAGAGAACAGGGAGAGATATATATTTAGGGGTGTTTTGGGGGGGCTGTGGAGAGGGTACTGGGTACTGAACCCAGTGGTGCTCTACTTCTTTAGCTACATCCCCACCTCTTTTTAAATTTTTTCTTTTGAGACTGGGACTCACTAAATTGCCCAGGCTGGCTTCAAACAACCCTCCTGCCTCTGCCTCCTAAGCCTCTGTATTTAGGATTTTGAAGGATCTTTCCCTTGAGTTGTTTAGCCCCTTCCTAGGGATAGAAGGTGTGATTAGGACTCTAACACCCCATATTCTGTTTATTTAAAGACCCTAATATATTTCATTATCAGATTCCAGGGTTTTTTTTTTTTAACCAGGAATTGAACCCAGGAGCACTTAACCACTGAGGTACATCCCCAGCCCTTTCTTAATTTTTAAATTTATTTATTTATTTATTTATTTATTGAATAAAGAGAGGACAGAGAGAGAGAGAGAGAGAAACAGAGAAGCAATTTTTATTTAGTTTTTCATTTGGCTTCCTAGTAATCCAAGACTTTGTTGTGTACATGGTGCTGGAGAGTTTGAACTTGTGTACTCACACATGCCAGGCAAGCATTGTAACTGTTGAGCCACCACTCCAGCCCTTTATTTTATTTTTTGACAGGGTCTCTCTAAATTGCTTAGGGCTTTACTAAGTTGCTGAGGCATACTTTGAACTTGTTTGAAGGCTGGCTTCAAACAACCCTCCTGCTTCAGCCTCCCAAGCTACTGGGATTACAGACATATAACCACCCTGCTAAGGGTGTTTTTAACAAAAGGACATTTCCTTCAGATTGTCAGGATCTTATTTTATCTTTTTATGTTGTACATGCTAGGCAAGTACTCTACCACTGAGCTATACCCCCAGACCTATTTTATTTTATTTATTTTTAAACTTTTTTTTAAGAGAGAGGGATGGTGAGAGAGAGAAAGAGAGAGAGAGAGAGGAAATGAATTTATTTAGTTTTTCATGTGGCTTTCCCTGCTCAGACACTTGGTTGTGTCTGTGGTGCTGGGGTTTGAACCCTCGTACTCACACATGCTAGGCAAGTGCTGGAACTGCTGAGCAACTGCTGAGCCCCATTAACCTATTTTTTAAAGAAATAGTTAATATTTTGATCTGGTTTTTGTTTTTCCTGTTTTGTGGTGCTAGGGTTTGAACCTAGGTCCTTGTTGTACATGCTGGGCAAGTGCTCAACTGCTGAGCCACCTCTTCAGCCCTATTTATTTATTTATTTTTATTTTTATTTTTAAAGAGAGAGGGACAGTGAGAGAGACAGAGAAAGAAAGAAACAACTTTATTTAATTTTTCACATGGGCTTAGTTGCTCCAACACTCAGTTGTGTACGTGGTGCTGGGGTTTGAACCCGGGTCCTCCTGCTTGCCAGGCAAGTGCTAAAACCGCTGAGCCACCGCTCTAGCCCCTATTTATTTATTTTTTGATATAGGGTCCCACTAAGTGGGTTCAGGCTGACTTCCAACATGTGCTCTTATCCTGCCTCATCCTCCTGGGTAGCGGGTAGCTGGGATTACAGGTATGCACCACCGTGCCCAGTTAATCAGTCTTAATTCAGTGCTGACCCATGTGAGCCACCCAGTCAGGACAGGTTCCCTTGTTCCAGGATTGGACCTCAAGTCTTCCCCTTCCTTCCACTGTCCTTTCTGTTCCCACTTGTCCTTGCTCCTTCCTCCTTCTTTCTTAGCATTTCTCCTTCTGATTTTGACCTGAGTCCCCTGAAACTGCTGCATCATCTCAGGGGGCTCAAATGTTAATCAAAAACACTGAGGTTCAGGGAAGCGAGGAGCCAGGGCTAGTACCAGAAGTCTAGCTTTGCAGCCCTGGTGCTGGAAAAGGGAACGCAAGACTTAGAGAGAGGTTGAGGTATGCCCATTCATATAAATGTGCATACATGGGGCTGGAGTGGTGGCTCAGCGGTTTTGGCACTTGCCTGGCAAGCACAAGGACCCGGGTTCAAACCCCAGCACCACTTACACAACTAAGTGTTGGAGCAACGAAGGCCATGTGAAAAACTAAATAAAGTTGTTTCTCTCTTTCTCTGTCTCTCTCACTGTCCCTCTCTCTTTAAAAAAAAAATGTGCATACATATTTCTATGGGATGGGGATCTCCTTTTCCAAGTAGTCTTGTATGGAGATTGTCAGCCTCATCTTCCTTGAGTCCTCAGTTTTACCTTCTACAAACAAGTTCCCTGAACTTATGCTCAGAATGCTGGGTCAGGGTATTGAGTAGTCTTCAATTGTTTTTTTTTAAGGTAGTATGGATTTAGGGGTGTTTTCACTGAGCTACATCCCCAGTTCCTTTTACTTTTTATTTTGAGACAGGGACTCACTATGTTGCTGAGGTTCTCCCTAAGTTGCCCAGGCTGGCCTTGAATTTGTGAACCTCCTGCCTTAGACTTTCAAGTTGCTGGAATTACACGTACCATACCCAGCCCGGTTTCCATATCTTGAGGTCATGAAGTTTCCCTGGTCACTAGCCCCATTCCTCTTGGCGGACCCTACCAGATCAGCATCTGTCTCTCAGGTCTCTTGTCCCCACCATCTTTGTTTTTTCTTGCCTCTCCCCTTATCTTTTTGTACTTGATCTTAGCCCAAAAGCTGAGAAGTGATCTCCTTGTCTCTCTGTTTCCCTGCACCCAGCCTTCTTTCTCATACCCTTTATGTTCTCTGTCACTGGAGTCATCACTGGAGACAGGGCTGGGCTTGGGTGCATGGGGGGGGGGGGTAGTGGCCAGACCTAGGGCCTGGGACATGAGTGCAACTTTCCAAGCTTCTCTTCCAGGCCCATGTGGTTGGGGAGCTCCACAGAGGGAGAGATGAGTCAGCAGGGCCGCAGAACCAGCCTGGGTGGGGGTGGGCATGCTGGGGTTCCCCAGGGCCAAGGAGTTCGCTGGGCCATCTGGGTCCCTGAACTCTGGTGGGTGTAAGGAGTAAAGGATCAAAGGTTTCTGAAGGAACACTGGAGGTTCCTATACTTGCAGGAGATGGAGGCAGCAATTTGTAGGACTGGCAGTGGCTCCCACATCACCCTCATACTCAGGTTCTTGTAGGGAGAGGGGTTCCTAAATTAGGAGTCCTAGGGAGCTGGATATGGTGGCACATGCCTGTGATCCCAGCCACTGAGGAGGCCGAGGCAGGAGGATCATAAACTGGAGGCCAGCTTTAGCAATTTAGGGAGACCCTCTGTCAAAATAAAAGGGCTTGTGATGAAGCACATCTGGTTCCCCAGAATCTCAAACAAAACAAAACATTTCAAAAAACAGTCCTTGGGGCTGGAGCAGTGGCTCAGCGGTTTCTGCGCTTGCCTGGCAAGCATGAGGACCCGGGTTCAAACCCCAGCACCACGTGTACAACTGAGTGTTGGAACAACTAAGACCATGTGGAAAACTGAATAAAGTTGTTTCTCTCTTTCTCTCTCTCTCACTGTCCCTCTCTCTTAAATTAAAAACAAAACAAAACCAAAAAAAAACCCAAAAAAACAGTCCTTAGGGATTTCTCAGGCTGTAAAGTTATGGTGATAGGCATGTGTGTGTGTTTGTGAGTGTATGCACGTATGTGACATTTTTGCTGTGTGTGGAGCCATGTGTATTGATGAGTCTGTGTGGATTCATAAAGGATGTTATATAACTGTAAGTCCCTATGTACTTATACATATACTGACTTGTGTGTACATTTTTATGACTAGGGGTTAGAGGATTTGAGATAGGTATTATGTGTATAGTATATGCATATTTCAGAGTATGTCAATGTGGGTGTCTGCACAGTACATATGTGTGAATGAGTTATGTGCTACCCAGCATGGGTGCAAGTGTGTGTATCTGAATGCGTGTCACCCCTTCCCTGATGCTTTATGACTTTGTCTACCCTGGAGAGAATCACCTGTGAATAGCAACAGAACCTTTGAAAGAGATTGACACATACTCTAATACATACTCGATGAGTGACACATTCAGAGAGCAGTGGGTGAGGAAGGAGGGAGCTTCCTTCCAGTGTAGCTGGTACAGGTCTCCCACTCTCCCTAGGTTTTGCTCTCTTTCTACTCTGCCTGACCTTTCCAAAAAGATACAAAATTGTTAGAGAGAACTGAGGTTGGTTCCAGATTCAACCCTTGTAGCCAAGAAAGCCCACTCTGATTCTCCCAGGGGAGGGAGAGAAGGGAGTGGTCCCTGCGGTTCAACCCAATCCTGGCAGTGGGAGATCAGAAAGGTACTATCCCATCCCTTCCTTCAGGGGCGTCCATTGCTAGGAGTTCAGTGTCTGGGTGGCCATGGGCGGAGGCTGAGAGGCCCCCAGGGTGGTGGGGGGTGGTGGATAGAAACCAGATGCCTAGGGGGTTTATACTGGAAGGACCAGAGCCGCAGCCTCTACCCGCCTCTGCCACATGGCGCCTCTGCCTGGGCTGCCCCACCCCCCTGGGAAGCTGGGCTGAGGGAGGCCTGAGAGGGCGGAGGTGGGTCCTTGGTAAGGGATTGCAATTGCTACCCCTAGCCCCTACCGGCACTAGAAAGAAGGGTGGGGAGCAGGACCCAGGAATACCAGGACCTCAGCTAGTCTGCAGAATTATGCTTAAAAAATGGTGTGGAAGAACCAAGGGCTTAAGGGCAGAGGGACTGAGGGTTACAGGGGTCTTCAGGTCGCCCCTCTGTCTGCAGACCTTTGATGGGGTCATGGCCCTGAGTCCGGGGACTATCCTACTGGGGTGAACTATCCTACTGGGGTGAACACATCAGGGGCTCTGCTTCCCATTCCCTGGGACCCTGCTTTATTCTTTTTCCTTCCCTAGCACTCTTTGCACTGCCACTTTCTAGGAGGAATTAGGGGTTATTTAAAGCCCACTAGGGGAGTGGAGAAGGTTGACCCTTCTCCTCATCTCCTCCCCCAACCCTATTCCTCTTTTCATCTTTCTTTTTTTTTTTTTTTAAAGAGAGAGGGACAGTGAGAGAAACAGAGAAAGAGAGGAACAACTTTATTTAGTTTTTCACATGGCCTTCGCTGCTCCAACACTCAGTTGTGTATGTGGTGCTGGGGTTTGAACCTGGGTCCTCGTGCTTGCCAGGCAAGCGCTGAACCACCGCTCCAGCCCCGTTTTCATCCTTCTTTTCTTTCCCTTTCAGTCTTTTTACCCCAAAACTAGTTTGAGCACCAACCCCCCTCTCACATCTGCTGTCTCTTCTTTAGAGTATAAATTCTTCTTACCTGCCTCAGTTTCCTGCCTGATCTAACTGGTCTTGAGCTCTTTTGTTGACAATTCAGCAATTTCTCTAATGCATGACTTTCTTTTCCCAACTTCTGAGTTAGAGACCCCAGAAATCCAACTGATACCTCAGACTCAGGCTCTCCCCACCTCACCAGGGGGAGACTGCAAGGTCACAGGGACACCCCACCACGGGCACTTCCTCTTGGGCAGACGGGTGGGGTGGCCCATGTAATCATCGACACAATTATGCGCTATTTATACTCATCCCCGCCCCCCACCTGCTGGCTACGTAACCCTGCACCTCCTCCAGACCTAGCCATGCCTCTGGCTATTTTCCCTGTCCTTCTAAGCCATTGTTTCTCCATCTTTGTTCCTACAGGTCCCCTGGGCTGGTTGGTTTCTTTTCCTTTTTAGTTTTTTACTGCTCTTTGTTTTTTTCAAAGCCACATATCTGGTTTTCCTTTCCTACTTTCTTGTGTCTTCTGATGTCTCTTGGACTGTTTTACTTGCTCTTGTATCTCTTGGTCTTTCTGTGTTTCTTGTTTTGCTTCATTACCTTTGTCAGACAGCCCTTGGTTCTAACCCTTTCTCCCAAAGTTGGGTTCCTTGGGGAAAGTAATAATCCTGCAGCTGGAATCCAAACTCCTGGGTCCTACCCTGAACTTGAGTCCTGCCTGCTGCTTAAGTTGCCCATGTAGCCCTCCCTAGACTGCCATCTGCTCCTTTCACCTCGCAGTGTTTTTCCTGGAGAGTTGGGAGAACAAATGAAGCAAGGAAGTGGGCACTCAAAAAGAGAAGGTGAGGGCAATTGGGCAGGAAGGAAAGTGGGGAAAGACAGGAAGGGCTGGGGGTGGACAGAGGCACATGCTGGAGAATAACCTGCAAAATAATCCCAGCTGGGTCTCCCTGTGGGACAGATGCTGGTTCTCCCACTTGGTGGCCCATCTTCTCTCTCCCATACACTTACCCCAGGGCCCAGATATCCATTGATAGACTTTGTGGGTTTCCCTTTCCCAACTTGGTTCACCTTTCTTCTCTTCTTTCCATTTTGTGTGTTGAGGTGTGTGTGTGTGTGTGTGTGTGTGTGTGTGTGTGTGTGTGTTTGGTACTGGGGATTGAATCCAGGCACGCTCAACCACTAAGCCACATCCCAACCTGTTTTTTTTTTTTACAGGGTCTTGCTAAGTTGCTTAGGGCCTTGCTAAAGTACTGAGGCAGGCTTTGAACATGCGATCCTCTTGCCTCAAACTCCTGAGTTGTTGGGATTACATGTGTGTACCACTTCGCCCAGCTAGACTTTCTTTCCCATTTTAAGGGGAAGTCAGAGTAGGAAGTCCTAATTAAGCTCTAACTTGAATTCTTTTTGCTGAGGGAATTGGTGCATGAGAATGAGCAAGGGAGCCAGGTGCTCCCTCCCAGGGAATTATGATTACTTGTGAAAAGAACTGTCTATCAAAGGGTGGAAATTAGACCTCTGGCCAACAAGTGCTCAAGAATGGTGACTGAGTAACTGGCAAGGAATGATAGAAACTTTGGCATTTTTTTTTGAAGGCGGGTGGTTAACCCACAGGGGCTAAGTGTTGGCATGTATGAGTTGACCCAGTAACCTTTGCCCTGATCCTCATTCCTGCCTGCTTGAAGTTTTCTCAGAGTCGGATTCCAGGTTCTGCCATATAAAGCAAGGTGAGCCTAAGTATCATTTCCTAGCAGTGAAACTGAGGCACTGGAAGGAAGAAGACTAAGGGATCCTTAAGCCTGTGCCCATCCCTTCCCTATACTATACCCTTCCCTCCAGGCCTGGCCCTACAGCCTACCTCAGTGATCCTAAAATTTTGGGAAGCCTCCACCAGTGGGCACACCTTCCTTTCTGGCCCAAATACACACACAGACACACACAGACACACACACACACACACCCCTCTCCTGAGCTAGTGGTAGGTGAATGGGGAGGTCAGCATCTCTGTGGTGAGCTCTCGTGTGTGTGTGTGTGTGTGTGTGTGTGTGTGTGTGTGGTGTATGTGCCCCCATTGTGTCACCATGTTCATTTGTATGTGAGTTTGTATTCATTCATGACAGTGGCCATACTTGTGTGGGCAGTACTGCGTGTGTACATGTGGTGTGCATGCATCATTCCTGTGTTTGGCCATGAGTGTGTATGTCAATGTGTTCCAGTCTCTCTGTGCGAGTGTCGTCCCCAGTCCCCCATCCCCCCCTTGGATCTCTAATTAGTGGTTTGGGGTTTGTTCCTTTTCCCTCCTGTTCCTTCCCTCAGCAGCGGCGGGCGGCAGCAGCTTCAGCAGCAGCAGTAGCAGCAGCAGCAGAAGCCGCCGTCACCGCCCGCCCGAGCAGCAGCAAGGACTCTGGAGTCAGAGTAGGATTGTAGGATCAGAGCCCAGTGGGAAAAGGAGTGGAGCTGGCCTGGGAGAGGAGTGGATCCCTCCCAGCACCCTCTGCCTGCACTCTCCCTGCCAGACCTCCAGCGAGGAGAGACTTGGGACAGCCAGCCCCAGGTCCCCCCAGGTACATGATGCTAAAAGCTCTGGGAGGGTTAACCACAGATCCCTATGGGGTTGCTGGGGGTGTCCGAACACACCTGGGTCCACCATCCCTTTAACCTTTCCCCAGGGCACCCCCAAGGAAGCCCTGACAACTTATCCATGTTCCTACTCCCCTTTCTTGCTTCCCACCCCTCCCTGGGTGCCCCTTTTCTCTTCTCCCTCCCAGATCCCTTCTTTGGGGAGCTTAGCAAATGGAGCAGGAAATTTGGACCCTCTGCCTCC
>PVKS010029292.1:0-25510 GCA_004027875.1 Aplodontia rufa | reverse complement strand
CACTTGCCTAGCATGCAAGGACCGAGTTCGGTCCTCAGACCTCAAAAAAAAAAAAAAAAAGGAAAAAAAGAATGCTTCCATGGTATTCCAGAAGTTTCAACATGTTGTGTCTTCATTCTCATTCTCTTCCAAGAAATCCTTAATTGCTCTTCTCATGTCTTCTTGGATTCGCTCTTCATTTAATAGGGTGTTATTCACCCTATTAAATGTGTGCTTTGGGCCATAGCTTTTGCTATTGTTAGGGTCATAGCATCCTGGTCTGATAGGATACATGGAATAATATCTACTTTTTTATATTTGCTGAGATTTCCTTTGTGAACCAGAATATGATCTATTTTGGAGAAGGATTCATATGCTGGTGAGAAGAAGGTATACTCTGCCAATTTGGGGTGGAATATTCTGTAGAAGTCTGTTTGATTTATGGTGTTGTTTAGACTGGAGATCTCTTCTTTTTTGCTTTGATGATCTGGCTATTGATGATAGAGAAGTATTAAAGTCTCCCAGTACTATCATGTTGAGGTACACAGTGGTTTTATGTCTTGGAGTAATTTTTCCACATAGGTGGGGGTGTTGGGTGTTTGGAGAGTACATATTTACTATGGTTATATCTTCCTGTTGTATTGTTCCCTTTACTAGGATGTAGTTGCCTTCTTTATCTCTTTTGATTAACTTATGTTTGAAATCCACTTTGCTGGATATAAGAATTGCAACTCCAGCTTGCTTTCTTGAGCCATCACCTGGTAGATTTTTTTTCCATCCTTTCACCCTTAATCTGTGAATGTCATTGGCTGTAAGGTGGGTTTCCTGTATGCAGCATATTGTTGGGAGTTTGTTTTTTGATCCAATATGCTAGTGTCTTTTTTTCTCTTTCTCTCACTGTCCCTCTCTTTTTTTTTTTAATTCGATAGACATGGTCTTATAATTAGGAGGGGTTCATCATCAAACAATCAAGAACAGCAGTGTAATTAGTCTGTGTCTTTTGATTGGTGCATCCAGACCATTTGCATCCAGCGTTAGAATAGTTATGTGGTTGTGGTTCGTTCGTATTCACTGTGTTTTATTAGTTAAGTTCTGTGCTGTCTTAGTTGTCTATTGATAACATGTCCCTTTATTGAATTTCCTCTGGTTGTGGGTTTTGAGGAATGTCTGCTTCTTCTTCTATCTAGAGTTTATCTTTGAGGATTCTTTGTAATGTTGGCTTTCTGTTCACGAATGCTGCAAGTTTGTTCTTATCATGAAAAGTTCTTATTTTCTCCCTCAAATCTGAAGCTGAGTTTTGCTGGGTATAGTATTCTTGGCTGCATGTTGTGTTCATTCAGGCATTGAAAGATTTCCTTCCATGATCTTTTCACTTCAGAGTCTGAGCTGAAAAGTCAGATGTGATTCTTATTGGTTTACCTCTGAATGTGATTTGGTGTTTCTCCTTTGCTGCTTTCAATATTCTTTCCTTGATTTCCCTGTTGTACATTTTGAATATGATGTGTCTTGGGGAGCTTCTCATGTGATTAGGCCTATTGGGTATCCTATAAGCTTCCTGAATGAGCATATCTGAGTCTATTTTCATATGGGAAAATTTTTCTCTATTTCATTGAGAATGTTCCTTATCCCATTTGTTTTGTGTTTTGATTTCTTCCTGTATCCAAATTACTCTTTGGATTGTTTCTTCTCATTTCATCCCAGTTTTAAAATTCTGTTTGTGTTCTGTGAGGGTTTTTTTTTCTTTTTTTTTCCATCTGTGCACTCAAGCTTACTCAGCCTGTCCTCATTGTCAGAAGTTCTTTCTTCAAGAGCTGAGGTTCTGTTTTCTATAGAAGTTGGTCTGTTATTAAATTCTTCCGTGGTTCCTCCTGTCACTGACTGCAGATTTTAGCTCTGTTACTTCTTTTAAGTATGTCTATTTCTTTGATAATAGAGTTTTTCAACTCTTGAATCTTCTTAGTCCCTTCATTATATCTTCTTTTAGTTCACTGTTCCTTTTAGTAATCAGATCACTGATAATATTTTCAAGGTTTTCATCTCAGTCCCTAACCGTGGCAACCTTTTTAGGGGAGTTTTGGGTTTGAGGTGAACCTCTCCTAGTTTGATTCTTCATTTTTGAAGAGCTTCTTCTGGATTTATGAATTAAGATTTCCTGCAGGGATGATAGGCAGTTTTCCAGGTGGTTTTTCCTTGCAAGTTAGATCAGCCACCACCTCTTTGATGTTCATCTTCTTCCAGATGCTACTTCTGTCTTGGTCCTCATTTTGCTCCACCTTTTGGTTCCAGGCTCAAAGTTGCAGATCTGAACATGAGTTGTCCTGGGAACCTACTCCACTTGGTCCTAGCAGGAGCTGCTCCAGACAGGGGTCCTACTGGCAGTGTCCTGAGCTCTTTCCGGCCTAGTCTCAAGGAGCCCTGGCAGGTATTCAGGGCGTCAGGTAGGGGGGGTTGCTCCATTGGGGAACATCCTCTGGTTGGTCCTGAGTGGGGGCTGCTCCAGATGGGGGTCCTACCAGTGCTCTGAGCATCTGCCTGCATGACTCAAAGAGGCCAAGGAGGCATGGAGAGTATCAGGTAGGTGGGTGCCATTCCAGGCGGGGAATCTCCTATGCTTGGTCCTGAACAGGGGCTGGTCCAGAGAGGGGTCCTATCGATGCTGACCTGAGCACCTGATGGTGGGACTTGAAAAGCCATTAAAGATATTACTATGGGGGCTGGAATGGTGGCTCAGCGGTTATGGCACTTGCCTGGCATGCGCAAGAACATGAGTTCAAACCCCAGCACCAGGTACACAACAAAGTGTTGGAGCAACAAAAAGTCACATGAAAAACTAAATAAAATTTATTCTCTCTCACTGTCCCTCTCTCTCTAAAAAAAAAAAAAAAAAATTAAAGATATTAACATGAAGGGAAGCCAAATGAAAGACGTGTAAGCATTTCAAACTGCATTTGCAACTTGTAATGGTTACTTTGGGGTGTCAACTTGACCAGTTTGAGGGATACCATGATGGCAGGTGAAGCATGGTTTCTAAGTGTATCCTGAGGTTGTTTCCAGGAGATTGGCATGTAAGTCAGCAGTCTCAGAGGAAACTCAATCAACCTCTCTCTCTCTTTCCCAAACAGTATGCCCTTCTCCACTCCTGACCCAGACCCTGGACATCAGATCCCAGCTTCTGTAGCCTTTGGACTCTGGGATTTAAACTAGTCCCCATGGGTTCTGTATTGGGAGCTACACAATCGGTTTCCCTTGTACCGAGGCATCCAGATTTGGCCTGAGCCACACATCAGCTCCGTTGGTCCTAAAAATCATGAGGCTTTTCAATATCCATACTTGTGTGAGCCCTAATAAATTTCCTCTCACATATCCTATTGGTTTAGTCTCTGAAGAAATGCTAACATACAACTTTTATGTAAATTTAAAATTGCTTCAAAATAAAAAGCTTAAAAACTTAAAACCAAAACAAAAAGATTTTCTCAGAAAATACATCATGCTCATCCTAAAGTTGCAGATCCCCATAAGACCAGGTGCCAGTCACTCACAGATAAGAAGCATCAGAAACCTCTGGGCTATCAACTATTTGCAAATGATGCCACAGCTATGAGGAATACGCATTCTGAGGAAAGGAAGGGTATCATCTTAGTTACTCATCTGAGTCTTTAGACCAAGGATTATTCCTAAGTCCCACTCCTGTGTGGAACAGGATAAAAATAGTGGCGAAGCTCTGCCCACAGCAAGGCTCCAGCCTGTTGCTTCTGGCTATGATCCCAGTGCTCAGCATGCTGCTGAGACCTACACAGTATGAGCAACCAGCACACCCAAAGGACAAATTCTGAGACTGTATCAATATTAACTCATTTACAGAAAGGCTTTGTTTCCCTCCTTCTTTCCAAAACAGCTTGATTAAATGCTTGTGCTACCTCAAGAGATAAGCTGTCTCTAAACTCTCAACCAGCCATCAAGAAGATAGAATCTTCCCAATAACCTTGAAGGAAAGCGGTTATTGAAAAGTTCTCATCACCTAAATATGTGACATTTACTTCATAATTTTTTTCTGTCATTTTCAGGTAAGGATTTTTGTTTTTGTTTTATTTCTAAGATACAATGACAAATAATTTGAAGAAGAAAAAAAAAAGACCCCAAGTTCTCCATCCCTCCTCCTTGTATCCACATCCTTTACTCAACATGATTATGTGGCTCCTTTCAACAAGGGAAAGAGTTAACTTACCAAAACATAAAGTTGGGCTAGCCAGGGGCTTGAGTGGTGGCTCAGTGGTATCGTGCTTTCCCGGCATGCATGAGGACCTGGGTTCGAACTCCAGCACAACATGTACAACTAAGTGTGTCACAGTAACGAAAAAAACATGAAAAACTACGTAAAACTGACTCTCTCTCTCACACACACACACACTCTCTCTCTCTTCCTTCCCCCCCATACACATACACACATACACACACACACACACATTATCTCCCTCTCTCTTAAAAAAAAGTTGGGGCATATAAATTGCTTTAGCCAACAGAATGTGGCAGAATTAACAGTGTACCAGTTTTAAACCTAAGTTCCTGCTCACTCCCGTGAAAGCCTACTCTACAGCCATCACAATGAGCCAGGACGAGTCTGCTACAGGATGAGAAAACATGTAACATAAAGATGAGCTGAAATCACTCAGCCAAACCCCAGCTGACCCAACAAGTGACTCTGATGCATGAGAAGTCCCAGTCCAGAAGAGAATTGCCCTCATGAGACCAGTCCACATTTCTGGCCAGCAGAATCAGGAACTAAATTATTTGTTTGTTGTTTAAATTACATCAAGTTTTAGAAAAATTTGGTACACAGCAAAATCTAACTGATACATCTTAGCTGTACAATTTTAATGCTGTTAATTTTTTTCTGATCTGAAAAGTATGACCTACTTACTGGAGAAAAATCAGAAAATATAGAAAAGGAGAGAATCACCCATGACCTATATGAGAAGAAAACCAATATCTGGTTATATTTCTTCCATTTTAGTATATGAATATGAGTAAATTAAAATGAGATCAGTTTTGTTTTAATTCTGCAACTTGGTTTTTCTCCTTCCTCACTAAACATCCATTACAGAGTTGTTCTTATGCAATTAGTCTCTAAAAACATAATTTTAATGATTTCACAATAATCTGTTTATCATGGATGTACAATAATTTAAAACTGCCACCTATTTCAGTGGTTACCTTTTATTATTATAAGTAATTACTGTGATCTGAGCAGAGCAAACTGTTTACTTCTGTGATTTTCTTTAAAATCAACTTCTAGAACTGAATTATTGATTCACAGTATATCACCTGCAGGCCACCTACTCAAAGCCAATCCCCACATATGCACAGAGGCATCTTCTTTGCTGCTGACACACATTCTGTTCAGTTGCTCACCCTATGTTCCACCATGTACTGAGTGGCAACCTCCCCCCGCAAAGGAGAGAGAGGAGCATCTTGCCTGTCCCAGCTGTAGCTCAATCTAGCCCCATCTGGTTTTCTACAGGCCATTTACTGTAACAGCTTATTTTGGCCAGCAGCACAAAATAAGCCCCTTGGAGAGCTTTTGGAAAAAGACGTTCCTTATGAAAAGAAACCCCTACAAGAAGGCATGATCTCTTTTCTCAACTCTAGACAGGAGTGTGTGAAAATGTGAGCTTGGAATGGATGCAGCCTTATTTTGATTATCAGGTGCTAAACCAGAGATAAACCTATACACAAGGGACAGCAGAGCAAGAAAACGAAAGGATACAAGTCCTTGTGATGTTACTGAGCTCCTGAATCCCCTGGAACCACTCCACTTCTGGGCAGTGTTATTGTTTAAACCATTTTCAGCCAGGTTTTCTGTTCCTTACAGGCAAGAAACAAGAGTCTTTCAAGGTTTTTCTCATATACTACCAAACTGAGCTCCCAGAAAGTTTCATCAGCAATGAACCTTGTCTTTTATGCAGCACTACATGAGCTTACATAAAATTTAAAAAATAATTTGGAAACAAAAAATGCAAAATATCCAATATTCTAACATCCAGAAAGTGATGTAATACTCATTAACTCAAATTTCAAAAAAAATCTCCTAGTAAGCTCCTTTATTTACGTAAGTCCAACAGGCTATTCCATGAGATTTTCTATGTATTTTATGCTTTTTTCCTGCCACTGAGAATGGAAACATCTTCCTCATTACAGCTAACAGGTTTTTGCTGGTATAAAATAAAGCTAGTATTGTTCATGAACAAACCCACAAGTTTACTGAGCTCCAAGAAATTCTAGATTTGCTTTCTTTTATTGGTATGTAATTACAGTTTATTTTAGAAAGTTTTTCTTCTTCCTTCTATCAGCTATGCTTTATATGTCTCATACTTTCTTGCACTAGCAAGATATTCCGGAACAATAATGACTACTGCCAGGCACAGTCACACATGCCTGCAATCCCAGAAGCTCAGAAGGCTGAGGCAGAAGGTCATGAGTTCAAAGCTGGCCTCAGCAATTTAGTAAGGCCTTAAGCAACTTAGTGAGACCCTTTCTCAAAAAAATATATAAAAAATGGGTAAGGATGTGGCTCAGTGGCTAAGCACCCCTGGGTTTACTCCCCAGCACATAATAATAATAACAACAATTATGTTGGGTCTTTTATTAAAAACTTTATAAAGGAAATCTCCAGTGTTTCACTACTATATAAAATGTTGGATGTTTATGTTTTATGTACATGTATACTTTATTTTTTGATAGTATACTTAAATCATTTTAAAGAAATATCCTATTTTTATAAGATAATTAAGAAAGGATGTTATCAAATGCCTTTAGGCATCTATTGGGATCATTATATGAATTCTCTTACTAAAACTGACCAAAGGGTCTTTTACAAACTTCCCAAAAAAGTTTGCATTCCTTGGATAAAATATCCTGAAATATCCTGAATTTTTCTTTTTTTAAGAGGGACAGTGAGAGAGAGAGAGAAAAAGAGAATCAATTTTGTTTAGTTTTCATGTGGCTTTCGTTGCTCTGACACTTCATTGTGTATATGGTGCTGGGGTTTGAACTCACATCCTTGCGTGTGCCAGGCAGGCGCTGTAAATGCTGAGCCATTGCTCCAGCCCAGAATTTTGTTTGGTTTCTTTTTTTCAGCAAGAGAGAGGAACAGTGAGAGAGAGAGAGAGAAAGAGAATCAATTTTTATTTAGTTTTTCATGTGGCTTTCGTTGCTCTGACACTTCGTTGTGTACGTGGTGCTGGGGTTTGAACTTGCATCCTTGCACATGTGAGGTAAGCACGGTAACTGCTGAGCCACTGTTCCAGCCCCTTGAATGAGCCTTTTATGAGTGTTTCTTTTCGAACTTTTTCATGTGCTTTGTTGGATTTTCTTTTTTTTTAATCAGATAGCTAGCACAGTTTTTCCACTTCTACATGCAATCATAAAGCATGAGAATTATCTCATATCTGGAAATTTAAATAAGCTCATAAGGAAAATTATAATAGTAACCCATGACTGTATTATAAGAGGGGAAAATCCCAAAAGATTAAGTTAAATAGCTCTTAGAGGAAGTGGTGGCAGTCTTCTGAAATGCAAGCATTAGCATACACTGACATTTCTACTACCTTCAGTCCTTGCCTACAGTTTACTTTTCCTTTGTAGCACTTTACCAACTGGCTGGTTTGGAATTTTACTTGTTTTTTATTTTCCTTTTCTTTTGCACCAGAAATACATCTTTTTGTTTTCAAATAGTGATATAGGGGACAGAAAAGAAAACTGGTTTCTCCATTTCAGAACACACAGACCTGTCCATCTCTCATCATCCCCATATGTGCCCATTACCTATTTTCACAATAATGGCACAAAAAAAGCTAGCAGAAAACCTCAGTAGCAGACAACATCAAGTGCTAGGCAGCTCAAGTGTCTGGGGTGGTAAGTTGGGTAGCTCTGCTGAGCTTGGCTGAGATTATTTAACCTGGTGTGATTATCAGTCAGGGGTCAGATGGCTGCTGGAATTAGGAAGTCCTTGGTCACACAAAGTCAGCTCAGTTTAGCTCTTCTATGAGCATGTTCTCCTGGCAATGCTGGATGTGCAAGACAGAAAGGAGAAACAGGCAAAGCTTCTCAAGGCCTGGCCTTGGCACTGGCATACATCCATCACTACCACTGCATCCCACTGGCCAAAGCCAAAGTCACAAGGTCAGCCAGGCTCAACAGGTGAGGACAAACACTGTCTCTCTGGTGAGAACTATACGGCATAGATACAGGGAGAGGAGAACTGGCTCTCTACCTATCCACACACCTACCACCCGTATCTCTTCTCATCTTCAGCTCACTCTGTCTACCCACCAGAGAGCCTGCATCCTTTCCTCTCACATCTCCCCCCCACAGCAAATCCTTTCCTCCACCAGATTCAGTGCTGGTTTGTTAGCCCTACACTTTAGCTGTCTCAGGGACCCTTGGAAGTGGCAGGGCCTTCTGGTCCTGGTAAGGACCAAGACCAACTGACTGAGCCATTCAGGAATCTCCCAGGTGGGAGGGTCTAGAGTGGGACAGGTAACAGAGATACCATTGCAGACCACAGGGGCAAGGTGGAGTATGATCAAGGATGAGTGCCTGCTGGGGAACCAAGTATCAGACGTTTGCCTTGTAGTAAGTCAAGAATATAGAAAAACAGTTATGTGTGGTGGCCCACACCTATAATCCGATCTACTCAGAGGCTGAAGCAGGATCACAAATTCAGGGCCTTCTCTCCAAAAACAGAGGGCTGAGGATGTAGCTTAGCGATAGAGCACTTGCCTAGCTTGTGTCAGGCCCTAGGTTCCATCTTCAGTATGAAAATAAGTGGGGGAGGTTTGGCCCATACAGAGTAAAACTCCCTAGAGGCACACTTTGTCTATGTCAGCAACATGGGGCCAAGGTGGCAGGTTTGAGTGAAAGACTTATGGTCACTAGCTGCCTGACCTACATATGTGCAACACTGAGAAAACCAAGGGGTTGCGCTAGAATCAGTGAGCCGTCCAGCAGCTACGGATCTTGTTTTATCAAGCTAAACTGTCCACTTACATTCATTCTCAGGTAACCTGTAGTACAGCTATTCACACAATTTTCAAAAGGAACACTGTCAGCAGCATAACCCGCAACCCAACCTCTTGAGATGGATGTTCCTCTACTGTAGACCATCAAAAGCTGATGGAGAATTATTACTCTGTTAAAATATCTTTCTGTGAAGGGAACCAAACATGTACATTTTTCAGGTTCCCCTGTAATTGAAGATTCAGATCTAGTTCAAACAATAACTTCTTTTAATTTTTTCACAGTGGGAATTTCCATTGTTTCCCTCATTTCAGTTCTTTTTTAAAAATTCAATTTATTTTTTGAATAAGCAATACATGTACGTAGCTCTAAATTTATAAACTACTAAATTACATAAAATAAAGTGTCCCTATTGTCCCTGTCTCTAAGTCACTCAATTACCTTCCTCAGTGACAGTTACCATCTGTTCTATACATACAAAAGCACAAGTGCATGTGTGTGCATATGCAAGCACACACGCGTACGGGCTATTTACTAATAAGTGGTATAATATTAAAATACTTTATTACAGGGCTGGAGCAGTGGCTCAGCGGTTCTGGTGCTTGCCTAGCATGTGCAAGGACACTGGTTCAAACCCCAGCACCACGTACACAACAAAGTGTCAAAGCAATGAAGTCCACATGAAAAACTAAATAAAATTTGATTCTCTCTTTCTCTCTCTCTCACCATCCCTCTCTCTTTAAAAAAAAAATTCTGTATTACACCCTGCTTTTTTCCCTTCTTAATGGTATATTTCCAGCACTAATCCATACAGAGTTGCCCAGGCTTTGAAAAGACTACCATATTTTGTTGTATGACTATTCTTTTTTTTTCTTTTCTTTTTTTTTTTCTACATTAGAAGTATATTGCGATACAGGATACAGATGAGGGGGAAACATTGTCAAAACTGCAGCAATCAATGTGTTGTATGACTATTCTATTATTTAACCAGTTCCTACTGATGAACACTTAGGCTGCTTTCAGCGTTTTGCTATTTCAACTTCATACACAGGTCACTCTGCACAGGTGCGAGTGTATCTGTAGGATAAACTGTAGGTTGAACTGCTCAGTCTGTGGGAACTGGGCATTTATAATTTGGATAGATACAGCTCAACTACTTTCCAGAGACCTGGACCAGGGCATAGTTAATAGTAACCCACAGGCCAAATCCAACCCATGAGGTTTTTACATATCTAGAGTGTCGTTTAAAAAAATGGAAGAAGAGGAAGAGGAGGAGGAGGAAGGGAAGAATATATGACAGAGACCACCTTATATGACTCATTAAGCTTAAAATATTTCCAAACTGGTCTTTTATAGAAAAATTTTGCCAAGCTGGGTGCAATGGTACACATCTGTAGTCCCAGCTACTAAGAGGGTTGAGACAGATGGATCACTTGAGCCCAGGAACTCGACAGCCTACAACAACACGGCAAGACCCCATCTCAAAAGAAAAGAAAATTTGCTGACCCTTATACCAAGCCAATGTATGCCAGTGAAGGTTTCTCCAGCATTGCTGCTCTTATCTTCTGTTATATTAAGATTTAAAGAAATGTTTCAGATTTTGTTCCAAAGAAAATAAGGAATCCATAATATTTATATATGGGCACTATAATTTTTCTGGGCAAAACTACAGCTTGTTCCAGGAAGCAAATATAAACTGACACTTGAAATTCTCACCTCACAGTCAGAAGTGGAAAGAAAAGGTCAGAATCCCCAACTGTTAGAGCTGGAAGGAATTTTAAAGGTTATTTGGTCTGAGTAGAGATTCTGTGTACCATCAAATTTTCAAAAAGAATTTAAAGGTATAAAAAACTGTTGCCAACTTTTTATTTTGCCAACTAAAGTCATTATAAAATAAAAGGAATCCAACTACCATCTACTTTCATTATCACTTAATAAAGAATTAAACACAGAAAATAATGGACTAACATTGGGATAAAGGAGAGTCCATCAAATTGGGTACACGTCACGTCATGACAAGTCAATCATGCACTATGCCAATTTTGCTTCAGACTGAGAAAATCATGTTTGGTGACCAACCTTATTGCTTTCTAAATAATCTAAAGCCCTTATATCCAAATGAAATGCTCAAGATTCAAGCCTGGGGGCTGTAACAGTGGTTAGAGTGCTTGCAAGGCATGCTCAAGGACCTGAGTTCAAACCCCAGCACCACATACACAGCTAAGAATCAAAGAAACAAACAAACCAAAAAATCCAGATGAATAAATAAAATTGATTCCCTCTCTCTCTTAAAAAAAAAAGATTCAATTCTGATGACAATCAATTCATGGCAGACTCAGAACTGGAACACAGGACCTCTGCCTCACTGTCCCTTGGTCCAACCAATACTCAGTCCAGCCACCTCCTTCTCCATCTCACTGTTCTTCGGTATGGTGTCTGATCTGCTTGTCTCTCATACAAAATGTAGTTTTATTCCTTTTCACCAGGTTTGGGGCAGCAAAGCAGCAACAAAACAGAAAATTCTCTCTCTTCCAAATAGATGGAGAATCCTTAATTCATGTATTCCAAACAACAATCACGCACCCATTCCAGTCATGTCTGGTACCCCCACCCCACTGATCCTTATAAATAGTCTCTGCCCATGGCAGAGAGGAAGAAGGGAAATACATACATGAGTTTCTACATGCACCGAAGAATTATGGAGTGGAGCAGTGGCTTGGTGGTTATGGCACTTGCCCCACACGCAGTGAGTACACGGGTTCAAACCCCAGCACCCATGTACACAACTAAGTGTCAGAGCAATAAAACCCATGTGAAAATCTCAATAAAAATTGATATTCATTCTCTCTCTCTTAAAAAAAAAATTAATCAGCTTCCACTGAATTTCAGTGCCAAGGAAATGTCAATGGCCTTGAATATGGAGCCAGAGAAACATCACAACTATACCAGATCCAAGCAATTGTGCTCCTCTGTCCTCCCTGGTGCTCTTTCAGCTTTCTCCTGTGTGCCAGGTTGTCTCCTTCAGCCCCTGGGACTGTGCACCCATGTCCTGACTTAGAGGTCAGCCTCATTCCGTACCACCTACCACATGGGCACCACACTCCTGTGGCACAGGTACTCGGCCTGCAGTGCCACTGGACTGTGCCTGCAGGGCACCATTGTTTCCAGCTAGTCCTGAAGCAAAGGCTACATCATGCTCTGGACTACAAAGCTTCCTGCAGTGCTTCCAGCACAGAAAAATGCACTGGAGAGTGGTGAGCACTGATGATAACTTTTAACAAATACAGTCCTGGCTCAATCATTCTAATTTCAATTAAGATTTTAGCTGTCACACAGCAGGGCTTTAATAGCAATCTCGAGCCTGAGAATTCATGACACCTTTTTTAATGAACCAAGCAGGACTTCTGCTGCCATTCTAGGTGGCTGCTGTTGTTTTTAAGTCTGTCTCCCATCATTCTAATACACAGCAGAAGACAGTTCTTTTTCCCTTACAACACACCACTCCTGCCCCTCCATTAATTACTCATTCTTTTATAAAGCTTTTTAACAGGTCTAGTAATCCAGGGGAAAAAAACTAATTCAAAAATGGAAATTTTTGTTCCTTTAACAAGTTGAGGTCGAAAGCATCCAAATTCTCACCAGTGTACCAAGAAATGAAACACACATCCCAAGTAGACTTGATGCAGGCAAAGGGAGAGCGATCTCTTTGCCGGTACTTTTATGCTTCCCCCAGAATGTCTTCTTCAGGTTTCAGCAGCAGGCTCTGGATAGAGTTACATCTCTATAAATCAGTTCAGTCATGCAAACTGTTATTTATCCTCCAGAACAACAGGATATTGATTTAAACATGATGTTACCGATGAAGGAGGTGGTCAGTCCTAGGCACTCTGACCTCCTTGTTGAGGAGCAGAGGGACTATCTTGCTCACTACAACAAGGTGTTAGCTTCCTGGTTGATAGCTGACATCTCCAAGACTTCTCCAATTAAAGAGCAGCAAATGGCATGGTTCAAATCGGCCCTCAGAGTCATGAAACGGCAGAGGTCATTTCTTGATAACTTATCAAGAAAAGCAGTGAGGGGCTGGAGCGGTGGCTCAGCGGTTTCAGCGCTTGCAGCGCTTGCCTGGCAGGCACGAGGACCCGGGTTCAGGCCCCAGCACCACGTACACAACTAAGTGTTGGAGCAACTAAGGCCATGTGAAAATTCTCAATGAAGTTGTTTCTCTCTTTCTCTGTCTCTCTCACTGTCCCTCTCTCTTTAAAAAAAAAAGAAAAAGAAAAAGAAAAGCAGTGAGTTAAATGGATACATCACAGAGTGGTGAATAAAACAGAACATATACATATGCATGCACATGCAGGAAAGTTCCCAGCTGTCAAAGCCTGTGATTTGGCACACGGTTAGGACCTTTTCTCAAAGCTTCATTCATGGATCTGTTAACTCATTCAACAAATAGATTTTTCGTGTATTTGTTCTTTAAGAGAGAGAGGGGCAGTGAGAGAGAGAAAGAATCAATTTTATTTAGTCTTTCATGTAGCTTTCGTTGCTTCGAATCTTGGTTGTATTTGTGGTGCTGGGGTTCGAACCTGCGTCACTGCACATGCCAGGCAAGCACCATAACTGCTGAGCCACTACTCCAGCCCCAACAAATAATTCTTGTGTACTTACTGGGCACCAGGCATTAGTATTAACCACTCAGAATATGGTGGTGAGCTAGACATTTCCTCATGAGTTTACAGTCTAGGGTTTACTGTTAATGAAAAAAAAATTACAACTGCTATCTATTGGAAAAAGGTGTACCAAATATTTGGAGAAATGGAGGGCAGGGGCAGGGAGATTGCCATGCACACAATAAATGAATCTCAATTTACAAATACACAGATTTACCTATAAGTACTCTACTTACAGATTACTGTTTTAGTCAGCTTTTTCGCTGCTATGACCAAAGACATGACAAGAACAATTTTAGAGGAATAAAAGTTTGTTTTAGGGTGGGGGTCATGTGTTCAGAGTTCTCAGTCCTCAGATAGCAGGCTCCATTCCTCTGGGCCCAAGGTGAGGCAGAACATCATGGTGGAAGGGTATGATGGAAGAAGGTGGCTCAGGGCATTCAATTATGAAGCAGAAAGAGCAGAGATTGGCACTCATAACCCAATCATTTAACCTCTAAGTCTTTTTGCATTGTCTCACACCTGAGTTTTTGGGGACACATCACATCTCAACCATAACAATGAATAAACCAAAATAACAATTTTATTCAATCATAAAATGCTTATTCAGGGTGAACTATATGCTAGTCACTGTATTAAAAAGTAGATGACAAAAATAACTGACAAAAGTTCTGTCCTTGGGGGCTGGAGCTGTGGCTCAGTGGTTACTGTGCTTGCCTGGCAAGCTTTAGTACAAGGGTTCAAACCCCAGCACCATGTACACAACAAAGTGTCTGAGTAATGAAGGCCACATGAAAAACTAAATAAAATTGACTCTTTCTCTCTCTCTCTCTCACTGTCCCTCTTAAAAGAAAAAAAAAAACCCCAATCCTATCCTTAATGGGCTCATAATCCAAATAAGAAGATTAAAAGTCACAGTTTCAGCACAGGTGACAAAGGCTTTCATGAAAGGCGGAGAGGATGCTGAGAATGGGGTAAGGCAGGTAAGAGGAGTGGAAGGGGGCAGCCCTTGAGACAGAGCATAGTCTCCAAGGATGAGTGAGGCGATGCCAGGAAGCAAGGGTTGAGGAGCTCACGTCAGATGAAGGGAACAGCATGTACGTTCCCAAATGAAAACAGGAAAACAGTGCCTTCAGGGTGAGCAGAAAGTGCATCTGGGCAGCAGCCAAAGACAAGTCTAGAAAGGGAAACAGATGCCATGTCCCGAAAGGCTCTGAATGCCCTACGTGGCTCGACTTCATCTTGCAGGAGACAGAAGCCCCTGCTGTTCTGAGCAGCAATGTGATTAGATTTGTGTGCTGAAAGCATTAACCTGGATGAAGTAACAGGCACTCATACGCTGCTTAAAGTGTGGCTGAAGATCCAAAGACTAAGTACGCAATGGTGGCTGTGGTCACAAGGGATAGTTTTTGTCGTTTGTTCTTGCTACTTTGATTCTAAATCAAAGAGAATTTAATTGAAAATGAAAGAAACATATCTAAAAAGACTCATATGTTACCACTCAGTGTGGTCTCTTCATTAAAAAAAAAACTTACAATCATATCACAAGAGGAATTAAACTACTTGACCAAGGAATTTCATTAAGGAATTCCCGAGAAAACAATTTAGACGAGAGAAAATAATGTTTTTAACTACACTACTCAAAATAGCCAAAAAATGAAAATAATCCAAACATCTCAAATGAGGAACGATGAAGCCAAATGTCATCTATCAATGTGTCTACATGAACCTTAAAATAACTATATCCATTCATGGGAATGTGTATGGGCAATAAAACCAGACTCAAAAACTGATTCAGGTTGAGTTTCACTTATCCAAAATTCTTGGAGACAGAAGCATCCTGGATTTCGTATTTTTTTGGATTTTGGAATATTTGCATACATATAATGAGATATCTTGGTAATGCAACCCAAGTCTAAACACTAAACTGTTTCATATATATTTTACATAGTTTTATACAATTTTAATAATTCTGTGCATAAAACAAAACTTCATGCTGTGGAATTTTCTATCATGCTGACACCACAAAAATTTTTGGATTTTGAAGCATTTCAGATTTCAGACTTTTGGACTAGGGGTATTCAACCTGCAACCATAAGTAATATGTCAAGCAAAATGCCAGGTCCAGGGAACATAAAAATTAAACCAGAAATGGTCCCTGCCTTCCAAGAGCTCATGATCCACTGAGAAAGCCACACAAGTGTATCAACAACAAATCTTGGCACTATGAAAGCCCAGAAGAAGACTCACCCAACCCAAAGCCAACACACAAGCACAGCGCAAATGTGGACATTAAAATCTGGGGCAGAACCCCATATCAGTTACAAATCTTGATGACCCCAAACACGTACCTGTTGAATTCGTTAGATCATCCTGGACATGAAAAAGAAAAATTACAAAACTTATGATGAAGAACACTCAAATCCTCAAGAATATTTACATGGAGCCCCTTAACAGCATAAAGATTCTGGTTAGAGAAAGGAAGTTCTAAAAGCAGGAGAGTGACAGTGGAAGGGAAAGATGACAAAGACATGCCAACAGCATTTGGCTCCTGATTAGAAAGAGAGGAGGAGGCAAAGATGCTGACAAAGCAGGAAATCTCTGCATCCAGGAGATTGGCAACAAGGCTCCCCTGCAAGAAATGCAAATACAGGGTCAGGTGTGTAGCAAGAAAATGCTCACTTCTCATACACCAAGTGTGAGGAACCAGAGCAGAAAGGCAGAGATATTCAGCACTTGGCTGGACATTTATCTCTGGAGAGCGAATAACAGAGAACAGACTCAGCATTCAACAGTCATCTTCCAGAAACAGCGGAAGCGCGAAATGGATGGAACAACAGGTGTGAGCACACCTGACTGACATTACAGAGTGTACTCCCCCTGAGTCCCTTAAATATTTAACCATTTACTCACTTTCAAAAGCATGTCTCCATAAAACTACTAAAAACACCAACACAGAGCAGACACAGTGATCTCATCTTTTCCCATGGGAAAAGAATTCTCTATGATGAGTATAATTTCAAAACATGACTTAACTAAAATAAACTAATATTGAAGCTAACTTTTCTACAGAGATTTATTTACTGCACTAGCCTGTGAACTTCTGAGATAAGGTCTGTAGGACTAAGTCTTTACTTAAATTTCTAACAAAGTACCTGGGAAAGAGTAAAGATTATCTATATAGTTCAGTGCTTTCTCTACTAGTAGGAATTCTGCAAGCAGAGAAACACTTTGTTAGAGTTCTCAACATCAGGACGCAGCACCCTACTATGTGGGAGCACTTGTGTGTATGTACATTCTGCCGACTTCACTGCAAGAAGGATCTGTGCTGCCAACGTGGAGGTGGATGCTTTTGCTCATTCAAAATCTACAATTATGGACTGAAGCAGTGCCTCAGTGGTCACAGCACTTGCCTGGCAGGCACAGGGACGTGGGTTTGAACCCTGGCACCACATACACAATGAAGTGTCAGAGCAACAAAAGTCACATGAAAAAATAAATAAAATTGATTCTCTCTTTCTCTCAAAAAAAAAAAGAAAAAGAAATCTATAATTATTCACATGTAAATGAGTGGCAGTGCAGCAGATGTGAGAAATTCAGAACCAGTGTATCTTTTTAGTACTACTGGGGTTCTTTTAGTTTTTGTGATCTCTGTGTGCCAATGCTACAATAGTGCTATTTCCAGAAATGACTCAAAAAGCCATGTTCAATAACAAGTTTTGATGAGCAAAACTGAAAAGGATATTATAAATCTATTGCACATCCATGATATATACAGAATCTCAGACTTCCTTTCACAAATGTGCTTTAATGAAAGGAAGGAAAAAACAGCACTGTAAACCTCAGGGCTCAGAGAGCGAACTCAAAGAGAAGTGAAACCTGGGTTTATACACTGGGTTCTCACCCCCACAACAAAACAGCTCTCCCTACTTCACTTGCTGAAGCAGACATCCCTAGGAGATGAGGTGAAGTAATTCTTGTTCTTCCGGCCTTCTCTCTTCCATTTCCTTACTGTTTATTAAGACAACTGGCATGAACTTTAGGGGGAAAGAGCAAGCCAGAATTACAAGGAAGTACTGGCTTAAACACATCAGCAAGGGTGTGAAATATACTACAGCTCCCCAACTTGGGAAACCTGTTACAAACACAGAATTCTAAATCCTTTCACAAAAATTATTATGCTGTACATCTGGGTGGGCCTGGGAATCTGTATTTTCTCAAAGCTCCACACTACTCCCACAAATGATTCTAGTACCCAGTCAGGTTTATGAACCGTGAACAAGCGCCTACACTCAGACTTCGTAAATAACAGTACAGCTTTCACCTCTTCAGATTTTACAGAGAGAGCCTGCACATAAGCTACCTCACTTGATCCTAACAAGCCATGTGCCTGTCAATCACCCCCACCGCACAGATAAGGAAAATGAGTCACAAGCCTGTGTCAGGCTTCAGTTCAGATGTCTTATCATAATGCTGTGTCTACTACACCAATACCTAAGGATCAGGCTTCTGAACACAGGTAAGCTCTAACCCAACCTGAACCTCAATTCATAGACTATTCATTCAACCAAATCAACTATTAACTATGATGTGCTCCAACAATTCCTGCATGTGACCATAGTTCAGACAGACTCTATGCATCCCAATAAGTCAGGTTTCACTATATAAGCACTAAAAAATTCCAAATAGATCCTTAATAAAGGATCTATTATTCTGTGTGAGGTAAAACACATAGAACAATCTAATTTCAATTTATAAGTATAATGAGAAAAAGAAAAGGAAGGTATCTTATCAAATTCACTTCTGTAAACAATGTTCTTGCCCTCACTACTAATTTCTGTAATGTTCTGAATAGTAATTGCTTTACTTCAATGCATAAGTCTAAATTTCTAGTTAATGTAACTTAACAGGGTCCCACAGAATAGGAAAAGGTGCCACAGGCATCAAGCAGGATGCAGCAGTGTGTGACAGAGCAGGATGCAAGCAAGTCAGGCAAGGGGCTGAAATATCTTTTAGTTTGGGATGGGTTTCCACTTTCCTATCCAGGTTAGCTGTGTATAACCCACTGAATGGCTATGGCAGAAAAACATGGCTTGTCTACCAAAAAATAAACTGCAGATACGCAGAGAACACAGTGGACCTGTGGCGCTTGAGTGTACAGGGCAACAAATTCTAGTCCATGGACCAAATGCAGCTCATGACCTGTTTTAGTCTGGCACACAAGTTAAGAATGGTTTTTACATCTCTAAATGATGGGGGAAATCAGAATGGTTTTTACATCTCTAAATGAAACAACGGTTCATGACATGTGACTATTATTTGAAATTTATGTTCGGTATCCATAAATAAAGCTTTATTGGAACACAGCACATTTGTTCTTTTGTGTGTGTGTGTGTGTGTGTGTGTGCTGCCTCCTACGGCTGTTTTCATGTGATAAAGCAGAGTTAAGTCGTTGTGACAAGAGACCATATGACCCTTGAAGCTAAAATATTTACTATCTAACCCTTCACAGAAGAAGTTCATCAACCTCTGCTTTAGGGCAAAAGGGTGAAGGCTGTTAGGCTGCTTCCTGAAAAATGACTCTGACCTAGGTTTCATTTGCTGAATATGAAATAAAATACTGAACCCAGAATCATCTCAAATACACTGTCTTTGAGGCTGGAGTGGTGGTTCGGCGGTTATGGCACTTGCCTGGCATGCTCAAGGAATTGGGTTCAAACCCCAGCACCATGTACCCAACAAAGTGAGCATGTTCCTCTTTCTTAAAAAAAAAATACACTGTCTTTGATAATGACCTATAAAGTCATTATCCCTGCATGAGTGTCCCAACTAACTGAGATTATTCATGTGGCATGCTAGACCAGTGCAGGGGCAGGAAAGGGCTTCTGCACATTTGATTCCATTTTTAGAATGATGGATGCATAGGGGCAGCCACGAATACTAATCCAGCAGGGCCCTCTGCATGGCTGTGTCTGAGCCTTTTAGAGAGGAATGGGTAGCTCTACCCTGTCAACAGATATCTCACAAGCACTGCTGCCATTTTCCCAGCACCAATATTCAAAAATCACAAATGCAGTGTGGAAAGCATAATTCAAAATATAATAGCAAGAGGGGAGCTCGTCAGAGTCCAGACAGTTGTAGTCCATTATCAGTAGCCTAATTTCTGCCATCTCTGAAGGCAACACAAATTATAAAGCATTTGCTATTGTTGCACCAGTCAGCTAATTCAATTGTCAGAACATTTCAAACCCTGTAATTTGGATGGGAAACGGGGAGCCTTGCTCTTTTGAACTGCCTATTGGACTATGCCATGTCACAGCTTGCTTAGGGGTGGAAATGAGACCTTCTCCATCAGGAAATTCATGTTTGTAAATACTGTGGAAAGACAAATAAGCTGCATATGGTTTAGAATAAGAGTGACTGGGGTGGTTTATTATTAACATTGCAAGGACAAATTCTAATTTGTTGTTTTATCACACACATTGATTGTTGGTTCAATTCTTATACAGTATTTTACTCACATTTCAAACTCCATGTAACCCAGCTCTCTTTCCCAGTGTTTTAACATGAATCCTCTACAAACAACACTTTCTAGTTTCATAACATAATTAGTCCTCATATTACAAGGTAATAAGGGAGGTATCATTATACCAAAGAACTCTGTGAGCTTATTTCCCTGTTGGAGACTTGAATACACTTTAATGAGTCAGTACACCACTTAGCTGGAGTTCTAACTCTGCTAGAAACTACCTACAAGTGTGTGGATGTGACAATTCATTTCCCTGAGCCCGTCTCTAGCCAAAAAAAATGTTATAAATACCACTACCTCAAATTTGGTTTTGACTCAGTTAAGTTTGCTTTTAAAAAAAATCACTAAATTATTATACACTGTAAATGACTCAATATTACAATACATAAATAATTCCTCAAGGTTGTCTAAATTTTTAGTTTAAAAACTGTATTACAGCTGGGCATAGTGGTGTATGCCTGTAATCCCTGCAACTGAGAAGGCTGAGGCAAGAGGATCGCAAGTTCAAAGCCAGCCTCAGCAACTCAGTGAGGCCCTAAGCAACAAAATAAAAAACATACAGGGCTGAGAATGTGGCTCAGTGGCTAAGCACCCCTGAGTTCAATACCTGGTACCAAAAAAACAAAAAAAAAAATTCTGTATTAGGAGGAAGTCACAGAAGAGAAGAAAGTCCACAGAATGAAGAGCATAGCTGTAATAATCAGGAAGACATGCCAGCTGAGAAGAAGAGAACAGGAGAAGGTGGAAGTAGACAAACCAAGCTTGAGAAAAGAAAAGGGACTGCAAGGGTGTAGTGGGGGACACTCCACAGGTGAAAGTGGAGTATCCTCTTTCAACTCATCTTCAAAAATCCCCCTAAAACTTCTCTCCCCCCACCCCATAAATCTAATCAACTTTTACACTAGGCTGCATTCTGGATATGCTTTTGCCAATGGATCCATCACACTGCAGGGTAACCATTTTTTTAAAACTCTGCTCCTCACTAAAGTGTGAGTCCCTGGAACTGAGGGGCTGTGTATTATGGTAGTTCTAGTCTCTAACTCAGCCCAAGGACTCAAAAATGTTAGATGAACGAATGAATAAAGACTGCTGGCCAATGAAACTTATATGTGCACATGCAAAATATGTGACATGCCTAGCACAAAGCTCTGAACGATGCAAGCATTAAGCAAATGGTGGTTCTTTTTTATTACTACAACAAACATGCTGAGAACCATACAACAGAAAGAAGTCTTTTGTGGGGAGGGCACTGGGGATCAAAATCAGGGGTGCTCTTCATTGAGCTACATACCCAGTCCTTATTTTTTAATTCAAGACAGAGCCTTGCTCAGTTGCTGAGGCTGGCTACAAACTTGAAATCTCTGGAATCGCTGGGATTACAAGTGTGTACCACAGCTCTTGGCTAAGAAGCCTACTTTAAAGTAACACTAGTTTGTGAAATAAGCATGTTCAAAAACATGGAAAACAAGTAAGCCTAATCTCAGATGATCCTCTGCCCTGTTGCCAAGCCTGAAGGGCCCAAATTTTGGCCAGCCTTCAACAGACCTCATGTAACTAACTACAATTGTGACAGAATCCTGCACATCCACAGTTAGCTGCAATTCATGCTCACTTGTGCTTGCAAACTTGATCCACGCTGCTTAGCGGTTGTCGGGTTTAATAAGGACTAGTTCAAGATTCTGGTCTACATGAGAGGGAACGAGAGGTAACAGAGAATAATGAAAAGCAGAAGCAAAAGGTAGTTCTTCCCAACACTCTCCTCCTCCCCACGCTAAAATGCCATCCAGCAAGTCAGGGGACTGCTGGACACTTACTTAACTGGTCCCAAATGGGATCCCTTCGTTGGTTCAATAGGTATTTACTGAGCTCCTACTATAGACCTACCATTGTTCCAGATGCTAGATACATCAGTGAACAAAACTTAAACACACTCAAGAAAAGGTAGAGTGGTTCTATCTAATTTAAGACTTACTTCAAAGTAACAACTAAGAACCGAATAAAAAGCACACAGCCGGGCACCGTGGTACACAACTATAATCCCTGAGACTCTGGAGGCTGAGGCAGGAAGATCAAAAGTTCAAAGCCAGCCTCAGCAACTAAGTAGGAACCTAGCAACATAGTGAGACCCAGTCTCAAAATAAAAAATAGAAAGAGCTGGGGATATAGTTTAGTAGTAAAGGATCCCAGGTTCAAACCCCAGTACCAAAAACAAACAAACAAAAAGACACACAGACTTGTCCCTAGTCCATATACGGAAATTTGAAATAACAAGGGTGGCACTGCACATTCATAGGGAAGGATGAGTAATCAAATGTTGCTAGAATAACTGGTTACCTATGTGGAAGGAAACCTGAACCCCTAAACTTATTTCCAAGAGAATTAATTATCTAAATATTAAAGTTGAAACTTAACTCTTTCTAGAAAACTGATGAATATCTTAGTCTGTGGGCATGGTATGATTCCTTAACAAACAAACATACAAAAAACATAAACCAAAGGAATAAACTGATATCCTCAAATACATTAATGTATTGCCACTCAGTGAGAAAAAGATATTCCTAAAGAAAAATGAGCAAAAACCATGAAGAGAAAACTCATTAAAATAGGTTCAACCACACAAGTAGAATCACAAAAAACATATAATATGTCATACCCATGAGATTTGCAAAAAAAGTTTAAAGTCTGACAGTACCAAAATGCCGGCCATACACACTTTCAGTAAATCTCTTGGAGAAAAGTACAGCTACATCTAACAGCACTGACAGTGTGCTACTCTATGCCTGAATGCCTTACCACTCACGTACAAGTCAGTAAAAAAAAATCATAGCAGCACTATTCAAAACAATCTAAATACAGGGCAAAAAGAGAATCACTTACAAGGTATTCATTACAAAAATATGCTTAACTCTAAAAATGCATAACCAGGTACTAGTATCAAATAAAGAAATCTCCTATATATAATGGTATGCAAGAAATCAAATTTCAAAAGATTACATTCATACTTGTAATATGTATCTGAAGTTTAAAGACATACAAAATAACAGTATATATCACCCAAGGTCATGTATATATGTAGTGAAAGTGTTTAAATGCATAAATATGTTAAATTCAGAGTAGTAGCTACTATGGTAGAGGCTACTCAGAGTTCCTTTACTGATTTTTTGTGTATTTTGTATTGGAATCTTTTATTAAAGTATAATTTATGTAGTGATATGCACAGATCTTAAGTGCACAGTTCAAGTTTTGACCAACATATAGACCCATGTACACCACACTTATCAGAAGTAAAACATCTTCAACACTCTAGAAAGCTCCCTCATGTCCCTTCCTGGTCAATCCCCACCAGCAACCACTGTTTTGATTTTGAAGTTAAGTATGACTTGGTATTTCTCACTCCAGAATTTGTCATAAATGGAATCACAGCGTGCATTCTTCTGTGTCTGGCTTGAGATACATCCACATACGCGTGCATATAGTAAGTGGTCTGTCCTTTATACAGCTAAGTATATTTAATTTTATAAGTTTACATTATTTTATCTTTTTTTTACTTTTAAGTTGCGTAGGGTACACGGAAATCAATGTTTTTTTTTTCTTTTTTTACGGTACTAGGGATCAAACCAAGGCTTCAAGTACTCTACTGAGTCACACTCCTGGCCCCTTTATTCCTTTTTCATAAGTTAAATATTCCCCTTTTTTGAAAAGGTGTGGACCACTGAGTGTTACAGATTTTCTAGGACCTACACCTAAGGGTCAAGCAGTGGAGTTGTAGATTATGCATACTGTCAACTGTACTAGATATTGCAGATTCCAGTTCCTGGCTATAGATCTACTCAATCAGCAGCTCGGAAGATATTGCCTGGGAATCAGCACTTTAACAAGCTCCCATGAGGTTCTTATGTATAAGAGGTTTTTGAACCACTGTTTATAAATACATTCTCTGTGTGGTAGTCTATAATCCAAAGGCTTCTACTGTTACCACCTAGATGCCAGTAACTCATAAATGCGTAAATTTATTTTTTTAATGGGATTGAACCCATAGCTGCTTTAGACCTAAGCTAAATCCCCACTACTTTTTCTTTTTAGTCAGGGTCTAAGTTGCTGAGGCCTAGCTAAATTATTGAGGCTAGCCTCAAACTTACAACCCTTCTGCCTCAGCCTCCCAAGTTTTTAGAATTACAAGAAAACTTTCTTACAAGTTACAGGCCTCAATAGCCCTCTGGCTACCCAAATGGTTTGAGGGTATCTCTAACTCAAAGTACATAAAACAGATGCAATCTGCCCAATGCCACCCTTGGCTTTTCTTCCAGTGTTTTATGTCTCAGTTCATAGCACCACCACACACCTAGTTTCTTTCAGCTAGAAGTCTGGAAGTCAGTCATTCTTCACTAATATCCTCCCTTGTCCTCCATCAGTCATCAAGTCCTCTTGATTCTACTGCCAAAGCAGCTCTTAAATAGAAAGCGCCTCTGCATTCTCCTGACCATCTCCCTTGTGAGGCCATCCAGGTGACTGCTGACAGTCTCCTAACTGGTCTTCCCACCTCCAGTCTTGCACCTCTAATCCATTCTACATCTAGGAGCCAAGGAAACCTTTGGGAATAAATATCTGATTTTCAAAAATCTGCTGAGGGCCTCTCAATGGCTTTTCACTGCCCATAGAGGACACTTTTCAGCACAACTTACAGGGCCTTTCCTGACCTGACTGGCCTCACTCTGCCATTCCAACCTGAACTCTTGCTCTTACCTCTTCATACTTGATCCATGTACCCAGCCACTGCAAATGCGTCTCACTTCCTTAAATGTGCCGCTACTGCTCTCTCCCCTTTCGCATATGCTATTCATTCTACCGGCAATACAATCTTCCACCCCTTTCTCTGGCTTTTTATCCAAGTCTCAACCTTCTCCTCATTCTAGAAGATTTATGAACTACCCTGATTAGGCAAGGAACTCCCACTACAATACCAGCATTTTATTCTTCCTTTGCAACAGTATACACCACAGTTCACAGTACTATTTAACTATCTTTGGGAGAGACTGTAAACTCCATGAGATAAGGACCATGTAGAGCTCACCCACTCACAATGGTTTCCTGGTACATAACAGGAGAGCAACTCTAAACTTTTGATGTTTGATGAGTGTTGCCCCATTACCTTTAGTCAAATGCAAACAATGCCTAAAAAGCAGCTTTAGTTCCTTCTACTGGAGATATACACAATTCTAAACTCAGAAAGTTATATATTATCTGTAGTGTTTACATTTAATTCTCCTGCTGCTTTGGCAAACAGTGAATCTGCCACCAGGCAGTCTATCAAAAGAAGCAT
>PVKS010029291.1:0-25498 GCA_004027875.1 Aplodontia rufa | reverse complement strand
ACAAACAACGACAGATGCTGGAGGGCTGTGGGAAAAGAGAAACACTGTCACATTGCTGCTGGGACTGCAAACTGGTTCAGCCCCTCTGGAAAGCATTGTGGAGGCTCCTCAAAAAATTGGTGCTGGAACCGCCTTATGACCCAGCTATCCCACTTCTGGGTATTTTCCCAAAAGAGTTAGAATTGGGATACTATAGAGATACAGCTTAATCAATGTTTATAGCAGCTCAATTTATTATAGCTAGATTATGGAACCAACCCAGATGCCCCTCACTGGACAAGTGGATTCAAAAACTTTGGTACTTATATACAATGGAATACTACTCAGCCATTAGAGAAAACAATATTATGGTTTTGCAGCCAAATGGATGGAGATGGAAAAAAATATGCTAAGTGAAGTATCCCAATCTCAGAGACTCAAGGGCCGAATGTTTTCTCTCATTAGTGGAAGCTAGAACACAACCAGATACAGCATGATAGATGGCTAAGCTAATAATAACCTCAACATGTATGAACTTTTACATGAACAGGAAGAACCTGGCCTAGAATGCTGGGAGACATGGAGAGGGGTCAAGGATGGGGGGAGGGATTACAAAGGATATCTAGGAGACTGGAGGGAGGGAGTATGGGGGAATCAACTGCTTGCGCCATGGAAGTCTTGTTAAGGAAGGTGGTGCCGACCCCTAGGTCATGTAGTGTTGATCCTACTTCTTTTTCAAGCAATTGTAAAGTTGCCAGTTTAGTATCCAGATCATTGAATCATTTTGATTTAATTTTTGTACAGGGTGAAAGGTAAAGATCCAATTTCAATTGTCTATATATGACTGTCCAATTTGTCCAACACCATTTGTTGAACAGACTATCTTTCTTCCATGCTATGCTTTTGCCCCTTTGATCAAATATCAGATAGTTAAAGGTATGGAGATTTGTCTCAGAATCCTCTATTCTATTCCATTGGTCTTCAGATCTGTTTTGATACCAATACCATGTTGTTTTTGTTACTATGGCCCTATAATATAATTTCAGGTCAGGAATTGAGATACTGCCTGCTTCCTCCTTCTTGCTGAATAATGTTTTGGCTATCCTGGGTCCTCTGTTATTCCATACGAATTTGTTAATTGCTTTTTCTATATCCGTGAAGAATGACATTAGTATCTTGATGGGATTGCATTAAATCTGTATAGGGCTTTAGGTAGAATGCTCATTTAGATTATATTAATTCCGAGTAACCATGAACATGGAATGTTTTTCCATCTACTCAGATCTTCTGCAATTTCTTTTTTTAAATTCAATAGTTTTCATTGTAGAGGTCTTTAATATCCTTTGTAAGGTTGATGCTCAAGTATTTTATATTTTTGGAGGAGATGGTGAATGGGACAGATTTCCTGATTTCTTCTTCTGCAGACTTTTTGCTGGAGAATAGGAAAGCTAATGAGTTATTGGTGTTGATCTTATAGCCAGCCACTTTGCTAAAATCACTTATAAGCTCTAGAAGTCTTCTGGTCAAGTTTATTGGGTCTTCTAGGTACAGGGTCATGTTATCAGCAAATAGAGACTCCTTGACTTCCTCTCTTCCTACTCAAATTCCTTTGATTTCCTTCTCCTGTCTGATAGCTCTGGCAAGGGTTTCAAGGACTATATTGAATAAGAGTGGTGAAAGTGGACAACCTTGTCTTGTTCCTGAATTCAGTGGAAATGCTATGATAAAAATTCTTAACAAATTAAGTATAGAAGAAGCCTACTTAAGCACAATAAAGACCACATATGACAGACCCACAACTGGCATCATAATGAATACAGAAAAAGTTCAAAGCTTTTCCTTTTCCTTTAATATTTGGAACAAAATAAAAGGATTCCCACTTTAATCACTTATTCCTGCTTGTACTGGAAGTCCTAGCCAGAGCAATTAGACAAGAGAAAGAAATAAATTGTAAAGTAACTGTAAAGGAGGAAGTCAAATTGTCTCTGCAGAAAATAGGATCTTATGTGTAGAAAAACCACCAAGGAAGACATATAAATAGTCAAGAAGTATATGGAAAACTCTTCAACATCACTGATCATGAGGGGAAATATGATCGCACTTCAGAAAGGCTATTATCAAAGTGACAATAATAAATGCTGGTAAGAATATGGAGAAAAGAGAAACTGTACACTGTTGGTGGGGATGTAATTGGTATAGTAATTATGGAAAACATGGAGTTTCCTCAGAAAACTAAAAATGAACTACCACTATTACTCAGCAATCTCACTATTGGATATATAAACAAAGAAAATGAAATCAGCACGTTGAAGAGATATCTGTCCTTCCATGTTTATTGCAGCATTATTCACAATAGCCAACATATGGATCAAAATAGGTGTCCATCAACAGATGAATGGTATACAAACACAGTAATATTTTCAGTCATGTAAAAGAACAAAATTCTTCTTTTGTGGCAGGAGGACATTATGTTCAGTGAAATAAGCCAGACACAGAAAGACACATAGCTCTTATATATGAAAGTTAAAACTATTTATCTTATAGAGGTAGAAAATACAATAGAGGTCACTAGAGACATGGAAGTGTAGGGAGGATGGGAGATAGAAAAGTGTTGGTTAATGAGTGCTAAAATACATGTAGTAGGATTAAGTTCTGGTGTTCAATCCTACAATAGGGGGACATTAGTTAATTTATTAACAAGCCTTGATACTTTGGCCAAGTTGTTTACTCTCTTTCTCAGGCTTCACATTTTCATCTGGGAAATAATGCATTAAACATCTTTTTCCTCAGGTGATGATGAAAAAGAAAGTAAATATATACTCAAACATGACCATCAGGAAATGTTTATTTTATCCTCTACTATAACCACAGTTAGTGTTTTGATGTCCTGTACTTTTAAATAAGCCTTGTTGCTATACAATATACAAAGAATATAAGCGTTGAGTTTTTCTGTATCCAGAGCTTTTATTTTTTTTTTTGCACTATATTTAGGCTTTCTCTTATAGTTTTTTAGAATTCACAATTTTCCTTATTAGACAACTTATTTGATCTAGATGATTGAATTCAATCATGCAAACTACAAAGAAAGATAATCCATTTTCTATGAATCTGTCTTTGCTCTTCAGACAACCCCTTGTTGAGGGAAGCTTCTCAAGACAGTGAAGAAGCTAATACTACTTCTCAATAGCAAACTGTCGATCCTTGCTGCCAGTGCAGGCAGCTGACCAGGGAAAGTAGTCAATAGGATTTACTGCAAGCCCTCAAAATGAACGAATTCTCACTATTGTAGTTTTCCCAATCAAACCAATCTGTTGTCCCCACAAACACTGAAAATTAAAAGAAAATTCAATTTTTACCTGGTAGAAAATTAATTTTTCTCGGGATTCTATAGGAATCTTGGAAGTTATTGGTAATTTGAGTATGGGCCTCTGGTCACGTGTGCGTATCATAGTCACTGTCAAAATGTTCATTGCCCAAGCTGGCCCAAGTTCTCCCTCATGTGAGAACTTGGCAGCCCCACCGCTCATAGACACGAGCGCACACACACACACGAGTTACAGCATTGAGGGATTCACAACCAAACATAACCAAAATACACTGGGAAACCCTCCAAAATATTTCGGACACAGTTTAAGGAGGAGGGTATGGAAATTTCTAGCAAATAGCTTGGTAAATTACTTGGCTGGGTAATGGACACTTACCTTTATTATATAAACATAGGTCAGTGTGGATGGATTATTCCCTCAAGGAACAAGACCATCCTTTGGAGTTTTTAAAAGCTATGTAGTTGGGAAATACCAGAACCATATACTTGGGAAGCGATGGTACATTGTGAGGCAGGTTATCCGTGCTAGAGGCAGAGTATCAGGGGAAGCACCCTTCATGAGTGGCTTCATGGACATGCACTCATATACAAACGGGGAGGTGATGGGGCAACCCTCTCACTTCTGGAAATCTGCAGAGCCTGAGTGGTGGCAAAAATAAGAGTCCCAGGACATAGGAGGGGTGCTGAAATAATTCTTGTATTTCATGTCCTTACTTGGTTTTCTCAGGTTGACATGGTCTGAGAAACAAGGCTTATGAGTATGTGGGTCTGTGCTAATATAATAGGTCTAAGAATTATGGTAGTTGCTCTAGCGAAAGAGCCTCATCAACATGTCAGCTACTGTGCTAAATACTTTATATTTATCACATCAATTATTACCCTGAAAGTAACTAATATTAGTCCCATTATCATTATGTGAACTGGGAAATAAAGAGGTAATTTATTGCCAGAAGTGTACTAAGATTTTTTTTAAATTGTTGGACTTCCACAATATCTGCTTTGATATTGGAGGCAAACACATTATTTGAAGTTATATTTATTTCATAAGTTTGGTAGTAAACACTTTCTTCATAGATCTTAAACAAATTAATACAATGTGATTCCTCAGCCAAGGCTTGGTGGTGCACATCTATAATCCCAGCTACTCTTAAGGTTGAGATAGAAGAATTACAAGTTTGATTCTACCCTGGTCAACCTTGCAAGACCCTGTCTCAAAATACAACATAGAAAGGTCTGGGGAGGTAGCTCAGTAGGAGAGTACTTACCTAGCATGCACAGAGCCCTTGGTTCAATCCCCCATACTGAAAAACAAGAAATAAAATTCTGATGCATGCTAGAATGTGGGTGAACCTTGAAAATGTGACTCCCCTTTCTTTGTACTAGGTAATTAGATCTACTGATTTCTAGCCTCATCTTAAAAAATAAAATAAGAAGTGTTTAGCTTTGTGTTGTGGCAGTATCTTGGTCAATGAGGTTTATCCGAGGCATGATAATTGCTCATTGAAAAAAAGGGGCTGGACTGGTGGCTTGGTGTTTACAGTGCTTGCCTAGCATGCGTGAGTACGAAAGTTCAAACCCCAGCACCCACGTACACAACAAAGTGTCTGAGTAATGATTACTTGAAAAACTAAATAAAAATTGCTTCTCTCTTTCTCTCTCTCTCTCACTGTCCCCTTTCTTTAAAAAAAAGAAAGAAAGAAAGAAAAAAAGAACAGTTTAAGCAATTATAAAAAAGCCTTTCTATAAATATACATTAAAGTATTGGATACACTTTAAACAGATGAGGTTTTGGTATGTAACTTATCTCATGGAGGTGTAAAGAAATAAATAAATTCATTTCATATTGAAAGATTGTGTATCTCTTTAAGGCACATACATGTATTGACTTTACCTAGTGTTATGGTTTAGGTAATAGATGTCTTGCAGAAGCTCCTGTGTTAGACAATAAAGGAAGGCTCAGAGGTTAAATGATTGGGTTAGGAGATCCTTAACCCAATCAGTGAATCAATCCTCTGATAGGATTAACTGGGTGCTGGCTGAAGGTGAGTAGGGTGTGACTGGGGGAAGTAGGTCATTGGGAGCCTATCTTTTGTATCTGGTGAGTAAAATCTCCCCCCCCCCCTTCCCTATCGTCACGTGAGCTCCTTCCCTCTGTAACATGCTTCTGTCCTGATCTTCAGCCTCACCTCGAACCCTGAGGAATTGGTTCTATGGATTGAGACCTCTGAAACTTTGAGCCCCTAAATAAACTTTTCCTCCTGAAACTGTTCTTGTCAGATCTTTTAGTTGTAGCAGTGAAAAAGCTGCTAAAACATCTGTTCATAATTACTTTATGTGTGTTTGTACTTACACAGTTTTACTTTTACTTTTTTACAGTCTCATATTTGTGTTGTTAGTGATTGCATAGAATCTCTCATTAACCTGGAATTGTTTTATTATCCTTTGGATAACTACTGCACAAATAGATTGTGTGCAGTGCTTTATTGGTAATATGCCACTGTTTTTATTTAATTCCCAGTAGTGTAATTGTGAGATCAAAAGATATGAATGTTTTAAGGTTCCTTTTGTATGGTACTAGAAGTAGTGTATTGATTTTAATGCCATTGATAACCTGAGTTTGTATACATCTTGATTTTTCCAGTCTCTGCCTTGATTTGAGACAAATATTAGAGTGCTTAATATACATAATATATATATGCTTTTGGTAAAGTTCAATTAGTATTATTGTTTTTTACCTGTATACTAAGAAGAGGGCTTCTAGAAGTAAATATTTCGTTTTTTTATTTGTTTGACATAGTCTTACATATTAGAGGAAATTGTTGTTACATATTCATGAAGCATAGTCATTGACAAAGTCAATTAAGGCTGATCCTAGTCTAAGATCTCCCCGCTTAGTCTACTCCGTGCTCTCATGTCTCCTCTGCACTACCCCCATGCTATAGATAGAAATAAGCATATACATGTATATTAATTATTGAAATTCTGAGTTTCTCTGCCTGCCTGTGTATAGTTGCACTTCTCAGGGGAGTTCCTAGTTGCATTGATAACCCCCTCCCCAGTCCTTCCCTCGGCTACCTGCCCCCTTTCCCTTCTCCCCTCACCTTCCATAGTATGGGTTTCCCCAGCTTATGTGAAATTTCAACTATGTTGTTTATTATTTAAACTTAGCTAACTTTCAACCTGTCTTAGATTTTACTCTAGCTTCCAGATATGAGAGAAAACATTCAGCCCTTAAGTCTCTGAATTTCGAGTATTTCACTCGACATAATTTTTTCCATCTCCATCCATTTGGCTGCAATAACATGATATCATTCTCTCTAATAGTATTATATATATACACACACACACATATATATTCCACAGTTTTTGAATCCACTCATCCAGCCAGGGGCATCTGTGTTGGTTCCATAGTTAAGCTATTGTAAATTGAACTGCTATAAACATTGATATAGCTGTGTCTCTGAAGTATCCTGATTCTAGCTCTTTGGGAAAAATACCCAGGAGTGGGATAACTGGGTCATAAGGTGGTTCCAACCCTAGCTTTTTGAGGAGTCTCCACACTGCTTTCCAGAGTGGCTGTACGAGTTTGCAGTACCAGCAACAGTATGTTAGTGTTCCTTTCTTCCCACAACCCCTCCAACATGTTACTGTTCGTTTTCTTCAATTTTTGCCACTCTGCCTGGAGTGAGGTGGAATTTCAGAGAAGTTTTGATTTGTATTTCTCTGATTGTTAGTGATGTAGAACATTTTCTCATATATTTATTGGCTTTTGGGAGTTCCTCTGTTGAGAAGTTTCTGTTTAGTTCCCTAGCCCATTTATTGATTGGATAATTGTTTTTGGAGTTCGGTTTTTTGAGTTCTTTGTATATTCTGGATATTAATCCTCTGTCGGAGGCATAGCAGGCAAAGATTTTCTCCCATTCTGTAGGTTCTTTCTTGACACTCTTGACTAATTCTTCAGCTGTGCAGAAGCTTTTCAGTTTTATGGCATCCCACTCATTGATTCTTAGCTTTAATTCTTGCTCTTTGGAAGTCTTGTTAAGGAAGGAGGTGCCTATACCGATGTGGTGGAGTATTGATTCTATTTTTTCTTCCAGCAATTGTATAGTTGTTGGTTTAATTTCTAATTCTTTGATCCATTTTGATTTGATTTTTGTGCAGGGTGAGAGATAAGGATCTAATTTCAGTTGTCTGCCTATGGCTATCCAGTTCGCCCAGCACCATTTTTTAAACAGGCTGTTTTTCCTCCACACTAAAGCAGACTGGACAAAATAAAATAAAATCCAACAATACGCTGCTTACAAGAGACACACCTCAGAACCAAAAATAGACAAAGATTGAAGGTGAAAGGTTGGCAAAAAAGCTAATAGGCATTTAGGGGCTGCTGGCAGTCTTGTGGATCCTGGAGCAGGTGCAAGGGTATCTAGCTGATCCTCAGGGAGTGGCCGACCTGAACTTAGCTCTCCTGGGACAGGTGTCGCCCCAAACTTGAGTGACCCGAGGTCCTCACTTGTCCCAAAGGGATGTCTACTGGGGAAATCTCAGCCCTGGCATGGTAGCAGGGGTCGCTAAGTGGAACACACCAGCCCAGAAAGTCTCACCTCTGGAAAAGTCTCAAAAGCAAACTCAAGAGGCCTGGAAGCCAAGTCCCACTCAGAATCCACAGGTCCTGTGGGACTGCCTCTGTTCCTGGGTCTCAGGGCTTACAAGCAGAGAATAGTACTGGTCCTGGGGTGCCACTTCCGTTCCTAGGTCATTGAGGATGAAGATGATCTCTGTCCAGCCTGAAAGTACCTGGCAGGATCTGTGTTCCAGAGTTGTAAGGCCTGAAAGCCAACCATGCCTAGCCCATGTAGGTCCTGCAGATCCGCCTGCATTGCAAAGATGGGTCCTGAAAGGGAACTCAGCCAGGGGCGTGCAGGTCAGGTGTCAGGGGTGCAGCCTTGTTCCAGAGTTGCAGGACCAGTAGGGAGGCTCTACCAGGTGAACCCAGCCTGGCGGCAGGCAGTCAGAACACTGGGGTCCTGCAGCAGTCAGCTGCCTGATGGTGCAGCTACTGGGGCACCCTCCGATCTGAGCTCATGACTCTTGGAGCAGCTGCCTTGATCACCCACCTACTCAAAATCGTGATCACCAGCTCTCTGTGGTCAGATTGGAGGGAGTCTAAGTTAGTTGCACTAATACAGTCGCTCAGTTCCACTGTGGGGTGGGAACCCTTCTGATATCAGATATTTCCATACCAATTTGTCCTTCCTCTATTTGTGTGTGAAGTTTCCTCCTTCTATGCCAATCCTGCAGCATAATTGCTGGGTGGTGGGTCCCTATTGCTGGAGCTGCTGGGTCCCTATTTGGATTTTCTTTGCTTAGTGTATCCAAGCTTCTGCATCTCTAAATTTCCTTGTTTGTCTACTAATGAGTTTAGGCAAAAATTCTGGCGTTCACCCACCATACAGAAAGGCACTTCTCCCACCGTTGACATTCTGCTTCACGGAGAGATTCTACATGCAGCCCTTCTGCCAGTCACCATCTTCCCCCAGATGTGAATATTTTAAAGATAAACTACCTGGATGGTTTATTCTATTCCGTTTCTCTGTATGTCTGTTTTTATGCTGCTACCATGCTATTCTGATATTTTATAGCTTTGCAGTAGATTGTTAAATCAGATAATATGGTGACTCCAGTTTTGTGCTTTATTTTATTTTCTCAAGATTATTGTAGCTAATCAGAGAATTTTGTGTTCCATACAAATTTTAGGATTGTGTTATCTATTTTTGTATAAATGTAATTGTATCAAGGGATAGGGATTATACTAAATCTGTAGTTTGCTATGGGTAGTATGGAGATTTAGCAATATTAAGTCTTCCAATCCATGAACACATATTTTTACATTCATACATGTCATCAATTTTTTCATTAATGTTATATAATTTCTTATACCTTCTTGTTAAATTTGTTGTAAGGATTTTATTTGTTCATTTTTGTGCTTTTGTTTGTTTTGGTAGATATCATTAATGAAATTATTTTCTTGATTTTTTTTCTGAAGAGTTGTTGTTAGTGTATAAAAATGGTACAGATTTTTGTATGTTGATTTCACATCCTGCAGATTTGCTAAATTCATTTATTAATTCTAACAGGTTTTTGGTAATATCTTTTTTCCTATGTAAGAGATCATATTTATAAACAGAGATGATTTAACTTATTTCTTTCCAGTGCAGATGTATTTTGTTTCTTTCTTTTTCTTAATTGCTTTGGCTAGGATTTCTAGTATGCACCATGTTGAATGGAGGTGATGAGAATGGACAAACTTATTTTGTTAATAATCTTAGAGAAAAATATTTCAGTTATTTATCATTAAGTATGATATCAGCTATGAACTTGTCATATATGGTCTTTATTTTGTTGACGTACATTCTTTCTGTGCCTATTTTGTTGAGAGTGTTTGTCATGGACGTATCTTCAATTTTGTCAAATGTCTTCCTGAATCTAATGAGATAACCATACATTATTTTCTTCATGCTGTTAATTTGAGTTATCACATGTATAGATTTACATATGTCAAACTATCCTTGCATCCCAGGGATAAATTCCACTTGATTGTGGTAGTGATCCTTTTAGTGTGCTATTGAATTTAGTTTGCTGGTATTGCTGAAGGCATTTGTATCAATGAGCATCAGGGATAGACACCCCAGAAATAAATCCATGGATTTGTGGTCAACTGATTTTCAGTAAGGATATAAAAAATATATAACAGAAAAAAGTCTCTGTAAGAAATATTATTGAAGAAAATAGGGTAAGCATAGACAGAAAATGAAACTAGGCTCTTATATAATATACAAATACCCACTCAAAATGTATCAAAGACTTAAATGCCAATCTTTATCTCTAAAATAAATAGAAGCAAATATGGGGAAGAAGCTCCATGACATTGGTCTGGGCAATGATTTCTTTTTTATGACACCAAAAGCACAGACTGCAAATGCTAAAATGAACAAGTGGGACACTTCTGCACAGCAAAGGAAACAATCAAGAAAGAGGAGAAAACCTACTGAATGAGAGAATATATTTAAATATTTGCAAATCATATATTTGATAATGGGTTAGTATCCAAAGTATATAAGGAACACAAACAACTCAATTAACAAAAACACCCTGATTAAAAAGTGCTCATTAGAGTAATGAAGGCCACATGAAAAACTAAATAAAGTTGATTTTCTCTCTCTCTCTCTCTCTTTCTGTCCCTCTTTAAAAAACAAAAACATTTTAAAAAGTGTTCAACATCACCAATCATCAAGGAAATGAAAATTAAAGTGATATCTCCCTATGTCAATTTGGATGGATATCATAAAAAAAACAAACAATCGATAAAAAGTATTTGCAAGGATGTGGAGAAAAGGGAATTCTTCTATACTGTGGGAATATAAATTAGGACAGCAATTGTGGAAACCAGTAGGGAGGTTCCTCAAAAACTGAAAAATTAACAACTTAGCAAGGCCCTAAGCAACTTAGTGAGACCCTGTCTTAAAATAAAAGGTTAAAATGGATAGAGATGTGGCTCAGTGGTTAAGTGCCCTTGGTTTCAATCCCTGGTACAGAAAAAAAGCTTAAAACTAGATATACACAGAAATCCCACTACTGGGTATGTATCAATACATACAAAGGAATTCAAATCAGTATGTCAAGGAGCTGTCTGCACTCTCATGTTTATTGCAGCATAATTCACAAAACTCATGAAATGTAATCAACCTGTGTCCATCAGAAAATGTGTACACAAGTGCACACACACACGCACACACATGTGCAAAATGAAATTCATTTAGCCTTTTAAAAGAAGGAAATCTTGCTATTTGCATTTGCAAATGAGGATATTGTGTAAGGAGAAATACACCAGACACAAACACTGCATGATCTTTCTTACATGTGTGCTGTTTTAAATAAGAATGGTGTCCTCCAAAGACCATATGTTAAAGGCTCCTTCTGAGGGTGGTGGTATTGGGAGGTGCTGTGAACCTTTAAGAGAAACTTAGTGAGAGGTCCTTAAGTCACTAATGGTGTGACCTTGAAGTGAATTGTGGGATTCCAGTCTCTCAGTCTCTCTCTGCTTCCTGGCTCATGATGCGAGCAGTTTTCTCCAACATGTATTCCCTGCTGTTGCCATCAGTCACCCTCATTAGAGGTCTAAAGCAGTAGGGCTTCCGGACCTTAAATTACAACCTCCAGACTGTAAGCTAGCTCTCTCTCCTTATAAGTTAATTGCTTTGGGTATTTTGAGGTAGCTATGTGAAGTTTGCTGATACAGTGTGGAATCTGTAAAAGTCAAACAGATTCAGACTAGAATGGTATGTTTATGTATATATTTATATATTTCTTTATTTATTTTCACAGTATGAGGATAAAATCCAGGACCTTGCATGTGCCAGGCCAGTACTTTTCACTGAGCTACACAGCCCTAGTCCCTTTTATTTTGATACAGGATCTCACTAAATCACCCATGTTGGTCTCCAATCCTCCTGCCTTGGCCTCCTGAGTAGCTGGTCCTGGGAAGAATGGTGCTTATAAGAAGCTACAGAGAGGGTGGTATTGAGTAGCTATTGGCCAAATGACACAAAATTTCAATTAGACACAAGGAAAAAGTTCAAAAGGTCTATTACAAAACATGGTGACTATAGTTAGCAAGGTATCATATACTTGAAATTGGTAAGACATATTTTAAGAGTTCTTAGTACAAAAAAGTGTGATGTAATATGTATTTTAATTAGCTTGTTTAGCCATCCTACAATGTATGCCTATATGAAAACATCTGTATATTATAGACATAACTTTTATTATCATAATAAATAACTATTGCTAACTCTGTTAAATCAAAATGAAACATCCTTTTGTAACCTTTCTAGTATTTAAAAAATAGAATAATGAAATGTTTCCCTTGCTTTTCTTCTTTACTTTTATCCTCCCGTGTTTAGTACAATTAATCTTTCCTTGTTTTAAAGCTATGTATGACTTCTCCAAGTAATTAAGACAAAAATAAAGAATTTTAAAGTATGCTTATTTCATTTTCTAAATATGGTAACAAATTTTGAACAATGTTGAAGCAAATACCAATCTGTGTTATTTGGCTATTAACTTCATTCTGTATATTTAAATAAGAATTAGCTTTAAAAAGGGAGAGGGAATGGAATTAATGTAACTTTTGTATTAAGCATTGAAGAGTTAAGACACCAGAGGAAATTGTGGCAATCAGATTACAAAACTTGGTGGTAAAAATGACACCTTATTCTTATGTCACATTTTTGATGGTAGACAGTAGACACTTAGTATGTACTGATGAAACAAAATTAAATACTAAGTTGGGAGGAATTCCCATGACTCTACAGTAGTAGGAAGAAGTTAGAGATGTGTATGAGACTCCTATTTATAGCAGGAATAGACATCTGCCCTTAAGTGCAAGCTAAAGGGAAAATGTGTTAGCATTTATTATCCAACAGCAATATACCAGTCATTAAGAAGTTACTAGCTCCTCTTGTATTCACTACAGTCTAGGTCACATGAGTATGATGGGATTCCACTAATTACATACAGTGGAGCTGAAATTTCAGAGGTTGGTGATTTACCCATGGTCATCCAGTGAATGAGGGCCAAGTGACAGGTCTCCAGCTGCAAATCTCAGGTTTTTATCATCACACAAACTTTTGCCAAGCCATTGTCCTAAGACAGTGCTCCAGAGAGCATATGCTATATGGTCTATTATGCTTTCAATCACTACAGAATTTACATAAGCCAAGACATAAATAAATCTTCTCAATTTAGCTTACTTTGGACTTGAGACCTTAAAATATGAAAATTCAGTTTTTTTAAAAAATTGAATTTCGTCTTGTTTTTTTTCCTTGTGAAATAAATGTTGTTTTGCTTTTATTCAGGTTTAAAAATGCTTTTAAGAATGTCATGTCAAAATCAAACTGGAAAAGCAAACAGTTCAAACCACTATACTAGTTATCCCACTAGAGGGGAAATAAAACCCATCTGTTGGCCTCCTTTTTGGATCACAGTGGACTCTATGATAGCCCTTCATGTCAGGTTCAAACTTAGCTGTCAGAGGCAGATTAACAGTAAATCTACTTGCTCTTTGTTTTAGATCTCTAAAAGTGCCTTCAATTTCCTCAGGAGTGCTTCTTGTTCATGGAATGAACATCTATCATGTGTGTCACAGCAGGAAGTGGGCTAGAACTGATCAGTACCCTCCCTTCCATCTTACAGGTAAGAACTCTGATCCTACAAAGTAACAGGATGTGCTAAAAGTCATTGGAGAGCTTAATTCCTATTGGGACTTTGGTTCCCTGGAGTTCTTTCCTAATTTCATTACCTGACCCAAGCTGAGGGTATCATTAACAGTTCAAGCTGTTGGAGGAAGAAAGGATATTAGCATCTTTTAAGAATACTGCTGAGAGGCCCAGGAAATCAAATTAGAATAAGTTATATTGCATGCTTTTATGAAAATGTTAATGTTTAATCCTATTGTCAAATATATCTAAAGAGAACAGGTGGTGTGAAAAAGAAGGGGATGGGAAATGTTGGAACTGAGTTAAAACAAGGTACACTCCAAGCTTTTATAAGTATATATATCATTGTAACATATATAAAAATGTTCTTCATAGGTATAAGAATTATGTCACTATTCTTGGGTATATTAGAATTAAATATATACCACAGAAAGAGAGACAAGGGACCAGGGGACAGGAAGATGGAGGTGGGAGCGTATTGGGAGGGGATGTAGTACAAATTATATTGTCATATTGTGTGCTTCTGTGAATATGTGACAATTCCCAATATTATATAAAAGTACAATGCACCAATAAAATAAAATAAATAAAAAAGGACCAGCCCCAAACAGCAAATTTCTATTTTGTCATTTTCTTCTTTTCAACCAGAACTGCAGGTTCCTGGCAAGATCTGAGTCAGGCAAACTGATGGCAAAGAGTGGAGGCAAATTCTTTCTTTTGGCTTTAGGAAGAATTAAAGAGAACATGGCCATGTTGTATCATGAACTCTGTGGTTTTTTTCTTCTGGGTTTCCAATTCAGTTAACTACTATAGAGATTTCTATTTTAAGAGAGAGAGGGACAGTGAGAGGGAGAGAAAGAGAGAGTCAATTTTATTTAGTTTTCCATGTGACTTTCATTGCTCTGACACTTCTTTGTGTACCTGGTGTTAGGGTTCAAACCCACATCCCTGTGCATGATAGGCCAGTGCTGAAACTGCTGAGCCACCACTCCACCTCCTATAGAGATGTTTTAATACCTGGCTTTTCTTTTTCTTGGAACCATTTTGTAAATTTTAAAATAATCAGAGCATTAGAACTTGAAAACATTACAAATACAATTCGAAGCTTATTAAGTTTAGATCTCCTGATAGCTTTCAAAACCATTATTTTATATAAATAGATTAACTTCCAAGAAAACAATAATATCTTAGAACTTTATAATAAAATCATGCGCTACTGGGCACAGTAATGCACATCTGTAATCCCAGTGACTCCGGAGGCTGAGGTAGAGGTTGCAAGTTCAAAGCCAACCTCATCAACTTAGTGAGGTCTGAACCAAGTTATTGAGACCCTGTCTCAGTAAAAAGAGCTGGGAATGTAACTTAGTGGTGAAGTATCCCTGGGTTCAATGCCCCATACCAAAAAAAGAAAAGGAAAAAGAATAAAACCACACACCACTATCAAATGCTTGATTAATTTCAACAAAATGTCACTTCAGACACCATGAGAAATTATTGGAAATATCATACAATTATGTGATACCAAAATTATTTCCAAAAAGAAGGAATTTATTTAAAACTAATATATGCATTTATTTCAATATAGTTTCTCTGGCTTTGCTATTATTATTTGAAAAATTTAACTTTTTTTGTTTTTATTCAAAAGACAAGTAAAATTCAGATATGAATTAATTCATTCTGATCTGGAGTTAGTGAACTGCATTGATTTTGTGAATGGAATTACATAAAATATCCATATGGAGTATTAAGGAAGAAAGGCACAACCTTCCCCATTTCTGGAACTGAAGGCATAATTTACTCCTGTTTTCAGTTCTTCACCTGTGGCTAATATTCTTTCCACCTATAAGTACTTAGATTCTATCAAAGGTATTGTCTTCATCCTGTCACCGTTCTGTGGTGTGTACCTTTGTGATTTGTTGGCAGCTGATCCTTCCTAGGATCTATAAGCACCATAAGATTTTATGGAGTGCCAACAGAATGTGACTTCAGCTCACCTATGCTTCTTGATGACAGAAATAAAATGAAGGACCAGTATCAACCCCAGAGGCTAGTAAATGTCTGTTCCAAGTAAGTCAGGAGATATAAATCTTATACAAACTTTTAAACTGGTTAGTCCTCTGGGAAGGAAATAAAATTTATTTCCCGCATTTGAACTTGGTTCCCAGCTTACTAGTCTATAGAGCTCAAGGTATTTTAAAACAAAGCAAAAACAAATATTAAGAAAATATTCAGTCTAACTGATCCCCTCGACTAGGGGAGTTGTCTTATTAGATCTGAGTGGAGAAGAGAAAGAAGTGGTCATCTGGAAACCTGGTGGGCACACGATCACCACCTCTTCCACTTCCTGAAGCACAGGGAGCAGCTATTGCTTCCCACCTGTCACAGCTGCTGTTTCAGATACTCATCTTTTTTTCCCTTAGCAGAAAATTAGCAGTTCTCCCTCTGCTAATTTTCCAAGCAGATGCTGGCACCAGGAACCTTAAATCTTACCTGTCAATTTCCTGAATCTCTTCTTTCAGCGTCTTCCAGGAGATTTTATTCAACTGAGATACAATAGACTGTCAGTATCAGGCAGCTTCATCTGGGTCTCAGGCCAAACCTTATCAAGTTCGCCACATTCAGAACATTGTACCAGCTACTGAGGGTGGGATGGACAGCCTTTCACACAGGGACAGATGACTCAGAAGAAAAACAATGCCAATTCATAACAACTGTTAAATGCTAGTTGCATAATACTTTGAACAGTTCCTGTTGCAAAAGGAAATGTTTGATAAAAGCAAAACAAAAAAGATTAAGAGACAAGTGGGGCTACAAGGGTCTTAGGAGTTAAAGTTGAAAAAGAGGCTTTGTGGATTGAATGTTGTCCTGCAAATTTCAAAATTCTGAGGTGCACCTGGAATCTCACAATATGACATTATTTGCAATAAAGAGCATTGCAGGTAAAATTACACCAAAAACTGAGATGAAACCTTACTGAATTAAGTTGAATAAAAGTGTCCTTATAAGAGACAGAACAGGAGGAACACCAGAGAAGTCAATGTGAAGATGAAGGTGAAGACCGGATTCAACTTCAGCACACAAAAGAATGACAAAGATCTCCAGCAGCCACCAGAAGCTAAGAAGAGGTGGGAAACAGTTTCTTCCCCGGAGTGTTCAAAAGAGACCAATCTGAGGACTCCTTGAATTTGGACCTTTGACTTCCAGAATGGTGGGAAAACAAATTTTTGTTGTTCTAAGCTACCTAATTTGTAGTTATTTGTTGTGGTAGCACTGGGAAACAAATACAGCTCTTTATCTTGAGTCTGAACAAACTCTGTGTCAGACTAGAGAAGAACACAAACAAGTTTTGTTGTGGAAGAGTAGGCTGAAGCAAGTACTCTTGTGACCTTAATCCAAACATGTTTGTATGTGCAAAGGATGTCAATAGATTGAAGAGCTCACCTGTCAGTCTTACAATAGGTGCATTTTGGGTTTTCCGGCAACCTATATGCTTCTCTAAAAACTGTCTTCTGTGAACTTGTGCAGCCAAGTTTGTCTGTGTGACCTTGCCCTCTTCTCATAGCCACAGCTGTCCACCCCAGTGGTGGGCCCCTAGACTTCCTAGGCTAATTGGGGGACCCTAGACTTACTAGGCTAATTGAAGTTGTTCTCATAGTACTTTAGAATTGGAATTCAAAGAAAATGGTCAGTTTTGGCTGCTTTTTTTTCTTCTGTTTATTAGAATGAAGGACATATCAAATCTAGAGGACTCAGTTCACCATGAATTAAAGAAGTACAGAATCTGCAAAGAGAAAAAGAATCAGACACACAGATACAGATAGGACAAAGAACTATATAGTTGTGAAGATAAAATGACCAAGAAACTACTTGGCTTGGTTTCTAATTCAAATTGCCAAAGATTCTCATAACGAATTCAATACCAGTCCCCTCACTGTATTTCAGCTTTTAGTAGTACCTTTCAAAGAGTTATTCTAGGTCTTAAATGGGAAAAATACTTAGGATGACTTAAGTAAATCAATCATATTAATGAGAAGCACTTAGAAGGGTGTACACTCATGCCATTATGATTGTTACCCCCATACTGGAAAATGGCTTTTAAATGAAACACACTTCCTTTATCACTCTATGCTTATAAGGAAACAGCACACTTAAGTGCCTTTCCAGATATGTTTGTAATTTCAGTTTTATCATCAGTCAACTTACCTCAACATAGAGTAAAAATCAATTACAGCATAAAGTTCACTTTTTCTTTTCTGACAGTATTTTAACTCAGTAAACACCCTAAAAGCACCAAGTGAGCCATGCTAAGCTGGTTAGCTTCTGGGTATATCTATTGTGGATGTGTTGACTCCTACCCATCAACCTCTAGGTCAAATTGCAGAACCTACTCTAGTTTAAACAACTGTTGTATAAGGGAAAGAAGGAAAATGTTATCTTAAAAGCTTGTTTTCCTGGGCACTGAACAACAGTTTGTACTTGTTGGTTTTGAAGAAAGGCAGAATTCCTATCAGGAGACAGTTACACCCCTGTGTAGGAAAAGATGAGAATGGATTTGGAGCCTCTGAGTCAGGTTGAAACAAAGAAAAATTTAGTAGTTTGCATGTTAAAGAAACTGCAGATTTTTTTCCTCCTCTTAACTGTGTGTTGGAAATCTAAATACTGAGATGTTGCCGAAATTTTGGGACAGAGATGACCTGGACTCAGTAATACCTACCAGACCCTGACGAGAAGGTGGGAAAATGACTGAGACACTTTGGGAAAGTAAGACACCCAATATGCTATTTAAAATTCTTGGTTTTGTTTGTTTGTTTTGTGCTTTGCTGTAATTCCCATCAATTACTCCCAAATCCTCAGTAAAAATGGTGATACACAAGATGAGAAGATGGAGCTGGTTAGAGCCAAAGGATGATGGTAGCTATGTAGGTTACATAGGAAGCCAACTTGAGATAAAGGTAGAGGAGCCCTGTGAAGCTAACAGCTGGAGACATTAGGGACATCTGTGCTGTGGCTGTTTTTTAGGCCTTCTTTGGGAAGCTGTCTGTCTTTTAGAAAAACTAGACAAAACAAAACATCCTCCCAGATGCCCCTCACTGTATGAATGGATCCAAAAGCTCTGTTATATATATATATGCAATGGAGTTCTACTCAGCTATTAGAAACAATGCATCCATTGAAGGTAAGTGAATGGCAATGGAAGAAATCATGCTGAGTGAAGTTAGTCAAACATAGAGTCAAGGGCCCTCATTTGTGGAGACTGGAACTAAACCCAGGCTCTGGAGTAAAGCAGACAAACTCGTGTATTAGATCCACAAAACAAAAATCCAAAATGTTAATATTTATGAGATACAGTTGCAAGATGCTTCATAAGATATTTGAACAAGCTATGCTGCATACCTGTACAAAAACATAAAGAGGGGGTTGGAGCGGTGGCTTGGTAGTTACAGTGCTTGCCCAGCACGTGCAAGTAAACAGATTCAAACCCCAGCACCCACGTACACAACTAAGTGTCGGAGCAACAAAAACCATTTGAAAAACTCAATAAAAAATTGATTCTCTCTGTCTCTCTCTCTCACTGTCCTTCTCGCTTTTAAAAAAAATAGATGTATAATCCCATTGTCAAATATTTTTAAGAATAATAGGGGATGATAGGAAGGGAGGAGAAGGGGAAATGTTGGAACTGGGATAAAGCAAGGTACATTCCAAGCAGTTATAAATGTCACTGTATATACTATAGCCATATATATAAAAAACATTCTTCAGGACTGGAGCAGTGGCTCAGCAGTTATGGCGCTTGCCTGGCATGCATGAGGACCCAAGTTCAAACCCCAGCACCACGTACACAACAAAGTTTCAGAGTAACAAAAGCTACGTGAAAAACTAAATAAAATTGATTCTCCCTTTCTCTATCTCTCTCACTATCCCTCTCTCTTAAAAAAAATGTTCTTCATAGGTATAAAAATTATGTCACTGTATTTGGGTTTTTTAGGAATAATATAGGACCCAGAAGAAAGGAAGGGATCAGGGGACCTGAGGAAGGAGGTAGAAAGGTAGAGGAATGTGGCGGTGAGGGGGATATTGAACAAATTGTATTGCTGAATCGTATGCATCTAGGAATATGTGACAACTAATCTCAACATTATGTAAAACTATAATGCACTAATAAAAAATATTACCACACACACAAAAATCCTGATATAGTTTAGGAGTCTGCTGACTGTGGCAATCTGCACTGCTTCACTTAACGAAAACAACCACCTAGATATTTGGGGCCAGTATTAACTGCAGCATCATGGAGATGGCCAATGACTAGTTCTCTAAACTCTGACATCTCTTTAACAGTGATAGGGAAAATGTGATGACTCTTACAGTAGCTTTGTGAAAGAGACAAGGAGACCCAGACAACCATAGGGTGCCAGCATCAGTGTGGAGGCTGGAGTAAATAGGTCTCCTTCTGTCTTAAATTGAATGTGAGGGAAATAAAATTGCCCTTTAAATGCAATTATATATCTCTACACATATTATTGAAGAATATATAGAATAGTATGACAAACCTCTAATGACCCATTATCTACTTCCATGAAACCCTTTAATCTTTACTCCATGTCCAATTATTTCTTTCATGATATTTTAGTCTAGAGATATAAAGTCTAGAGATTCTTATTTTATATATAACCAAGACATGGTTATAACATTTAGAAATCATTGATCATAATTTTTTAATATCATCAAACATCATCAGTGATTAATTACATTTTCCTGAATATCTCACATTTTTTTGCCTTTAAAAAAGCTTATTTTAACCACTAACAAAACAAAGGCCCACTCCTTCTCCCACTTTTTTATTCCACAAAATTTATTAGTTGAAGAATCTGGGGCATTTGTCCTGTAAAGTTTCTCATATTTTGAATTTAGTGGATTGCATTCTTATTGTGTTATTGTTCTTTCCTGTGTTTCCTTGAAATGTCAGTTAATTCTAAAGGCCTGAATTGATATAGTTTCAGCTTTTGGGGTTCCCCCCAAAAAAGTTTATAAGCAATGCTGTATACTTTCTCCAAGAAGCACAAAATTCCCAGTTTTTATTTTGTGTGTATGTGTGTGTGTGTGTGTGTGTGTGTGTGTTAATGACAGCCATTGATGATCATTGGCTAGGTTATTTTTTTTTAATTTGCAAAATGGGAAAAGCTTATAGTATAGTATTTCCTCATTGTTTATTATGTAGGATATTTCTAGAAAGTAAAACATTTTTTATTAAGTGCTCTCTTATTTAAGGTAGCTTATATAGGAATGGCAGTTTAAATTGTTGATAGTTTTTCTTTACTGATTTCAGTGTTAGTTCCCTTTCAGAAGTGACCATTAATGGGTGTTTTGTGTGTGTGTTTGTGTGTGTATTTAGCATCATTCATTGTCTTATAATCTTAAGCACATTTGATGTGACCCAATGCAGTTATTGTTCTCATTCAGGTGGCTCATCCTTGCCCAAAGGAAGGCTCTAAAGGTTTTGAGTTGCTTGTGCTAGCCTTCTTGATTCCCTGTGTGAGAAAAGGATGAGGATGAAGATATAGCATAATTTATTCACCAGTCCATGTGTACGAACACTGGAAAACCTGTTTTAGATACAGAAGCTATTCTGATATTTTTTATTCTGACAGCCTAGATTAGAGTGAGCAAGTGAAATCAAGCCAGGAAAACAGAAGGTTGGATCCTTTCTTTATTTAAAATTTTGATATTTTGGCCAAGAGTGGCAGTGCACGCCTGTAATCCCAGCAACTTTAGTGGCTGAGGGAGGAGGATGGTAAGATGGAGGGCAGCCTCAGGAACTTAGTGAGATCCTGTCCCTACCTCCCCGGCCAAAAAAAGAAATGAATCCTTTTAACACAGAGCGATGGTGAGAAAGTCAACACAGGTTATCAATGTGACAGATAAATGATCAATGTGGTATCAATAACCAAATAACCTCAACCAAAGAAGTTTCTAAAGAACTTCCTTTGATTCAGATAGTGAATGTCACTGGAATGAACAAGCCTAGTGATAAACTTTGCTCAAGGGACAGTGACATGTTGGAGCTTCATTCCTGAAGAATGTGACTTAGTCATTCCCTGGATTTCAATGGTAACCACAGCTCAAGCCACCAGCAAGTCTTTTCCAGATCCTACTAGTGCTCTTCAGCTTTGACATAGATGCCTCCACATTACTTTTTATTGACGTAGACACTATTCCATCTGAATGAGTAAGTTTCTGCAAGAAGGAATGGGAACAATTCTTTTACCTGCAGAATATCATGGGCTCTCAGCTTCATGAAGTTTTTGTATAAATTATGAAAGAAACAAAAATAACTTCGTATACTCTGCCCTGAGGAATATGGAATTTTACTTTATGTGCTTTTATATTAATGAAACTTGATACCAAATCATTATGCATTTAAATTTCACTGGATATATTTAAAAGAATGATTTGCATCTTTTGTTTTATGATCTCAGTTTTTACATTTGGAAATTGTGTCCTTTGTAACTATAAAGTTAGGATGAAAATGTTAAACATTGACTTTGAAATATGTGATGGAGACACATATTTTACAAAATAATTTTTTTAGTTAACATGTAAGCTGGAAGTTTCAATACCATTAACCTACATTACATTTAACAACATCTTAATGGGCAAAGTTCATGATGAATGGGGATGGGAGAAAGTCATAAGATACAATTTGAGAGAGAAACCAAGAGAAGAATGTTTCAATATCAAATGCAATTGATTGAAATAATCTAAGAGAGCTAAGAAAACATGACAATGGAAATTCAAGTTTCTAATTTGAAGTACTTTAATAAGAATGAAAAGAAGGCAAATGTTTAAATGTTTTAATTAGTGCATTATTGTTACAATAGTAGTGGGGTTCACTTTGACATGTTAATAAATGCATAAAGCATATTTTGCTCCATTTCAATCCCCAGTACTTCAAGAGGGTGAGTTCTGATTCCAATTTCTCTGAACTAAAAAGGGATCATTGAACCCTTGACCTTGATCATTACGTCCTTTTCTTATTAGTTGATGAGTCCATTGTATCTGAGTGTAACACATAATATTAAACAATGTTATTATAATTTCTACACAGAATAGTAGACCCGAAGACATTTTTATTTTCTTTGGTGAGTGTTTTAATTACAAAAAGAGTATAATTAAAACTTAAAAATTGAGGATGGAGCAATGGCTCAACTGTTGGAGCACTTGCCTGGAATGTGCAAGGACCCAGGTTCAAACCCCAGACTACATACTCAGCTAGATGTGAGAAAAACTAAAGCTAGATGGAAAAATTAATAAAATTGATTCTTTCTCTTCTTCTTTCCCTCTCTCTGTCTCCTTAAAGAAAAAAAAAGCTTAAAAATCAATGCAGAAATATCAGTGCTTGAAGGAATCCATTATGGCGACATTAAGAGCAAGAGTCAGAAACATTAATTCATGAAGTCAGAAGTTGAGGTTGATGTACACAGAAACAGGACAAGGGCAAGATGAAGTTAAGCAGGCAGGCAGTCTTGTTTGTAGTTGTTGCCACAGCATAAGCATGTGTTTGGCCCTGTCTGCTATCAACAGTGACTCATGCTTATAAGTGAAAAAATTAGTAACTTCTAATGGAGAATATTCTTTATACAAATTCAACAGTGGCATTCCAAGAAATACAAAGTTTAGAAAACAAACTACATCCCTAAATTGGTAATTTCCATGCATGATTTTGTTGCTATTAATCTTGCTAGGATGTTTGAATGTGATATTGCTTTAATGCAAACTGAACGTCCACTGATATTTACAAGACTTTGAATCATTTGCTATAGAATTCAATTCTTTGTAAATATTTCTGAATTATTGTTTCTTATTTGTTATACATTCTTAGCTATTCATTACAATAAGCAAAGTATACGAAAGGTCTTTTAAGCATTTAAAAATAACTTACGCTTTTGGAATGTCCCAAGATTTCTTCAATGCAAGTATCTTTTTCCTGTATCCAGAAGATTAACATCTTTTGGAAATTTGAAATTTTATGCTAACTGGGCAATCTGCTGAAGTTAATTTGTGTTTTCTAACAGGAAAAAGGGAAAATTGTACAAAGAGATTGGCTGAATCCTGGAATTGGATTTAATATTCATTGTAAATGAATAAAGTGGAATTTTAGTTTGTAAATTACTTAAGAGTCTGATCAGCTTGACAAATCAGTCTACTGGATTCCAATTGCTTTTTTTTTTAAGAGAGAGGGAAAGAGAAGATTTATTTATTTATTTTTAGTTTTTCATGTGGCTTTTGTTGCTCGATACTTCGATACTTCGTTGTGTATGTGGTGCTGGGGTTTGAACTCACTCATGTCCTCAGGCGTGCCAGGCAATCGCCATAACCGCTGAGCCACCACTCTAACCCCTTAAGGTGCTTTTTAAGTCTAAGCATTTGGAATGATGAAAATGGGTAATGTGGTGCAAGGGTATAAGTAAGGCCATTAATAAGTTCTTGACAAATATTAGGATTATTGTGATGACATCTTTAACTATAAGCTAACAACTAGCATCTTGATTTTTTATTAATTAGACCTAAAATGTATCTTTTAAATCTGTTTTCCAATGGAGAAAATGATGTTATATGCAGTCATTAATATGTCAAAATGAACCCCACTATTATGTAACTGCACTAAAAATCTTTTTAAAAGAGTTAAAAAATCTGCCTTTTCCTATCTACTCCTCTGCTAGTACTTAATTGCACATTTTCACAAGTTCTTCACTGAATCTTGACACTTAAATTCTAGTCTCTGTTCTTTACCTCCAACCCCAATTCATCAGTTACTATGCTACTACACAACATTTCATCCTTCTAAATTGCAAACCTGAACATATAAATCTAAGTTAACCTAACTCTTGTTGTATTTCTCTTCCATTTCTTGAAGAATAAGACTAAAGTGTGTTAATGTGCCATAAAGGCACTTTATGATCTAATATACCACTTATCAAGTCTAAAATGCTCCATTCTTCCTTCCACACTGTTGACCTCTGAGACATCCATAGAAATCCAGTGTACCCTTCACTATCCTCATACAAGTGGATACTCTGCCCTGTGTGCCTTTCTGTTTCATACTGGCTTTTATTCTTGTTTTTAGTAAACTGAATTTTCTTCTTTGTGTTTATGTCAGTGCCCTACTAGATTGTATACATCTTGATCGCAAGGCCTATTCAACTATCTAGGTTTAATCCATGGTGAATATAAGATGCACAATAAATGCACGTTTAAATGAGCTTATTTAGAATGACTGAAGAACTACAAAATCTAATTTTATTTTCTAATGTTTAAGAAGCTATCTTTCTGTAATCATTTTTAAGAAGAAAAGAGAGAGACAGAGAGTTAATTTTTTTCATCTGTTTTTTATTTTTTCCTTTTGTATTTGTGTATGCAATATTGGGGAATTGAACCCAGGACCTTGTGCATGCTAGGCAAGTGTTGAACTACCTGTCCAGCCCCCTTTTACAATCTTTTTAAAGAAATATGTTGTCAGGAGACCCAGACTAGCCAAAACACTACTCTATAGAAAGGAAGAAGTAGGGGGTATCTCAATCCCTGACCTGAAATTATATTACAGAGCTGTAGTAGCAAAAACAGCATGGTATTGGTATCAAAAGAGAACCAAAGACCAGTGGAACCGAATAGAAGATGCTGAGACAAACCCTCATATCCTTAACTATTTGATCTTTGATAAAAGGGGCAAAAGTATAGTGTGGAAGAAAGATAGCCTGTTCAACAAATGGTGTTGGACAAACTGGACAGCCATTTGTAGACAACTGAAGCTGGATCCTTATCTTTCGCCCTGCACAAAAATTAAATCAAAATGGATCAAAGACCTGGATATTAAGCCTACAACTTTAAATTTACTAGAAAAAGAAGTTGGGTCAACACTACA